>BMAO01033311.1:0-126654 GCA_019973975.1 Trichonephila clavata
ACTTTTTATTTCGAAATGCAATCTAAATTTTTTTAAATTTAACTTTTAAGTGATTTTTTGATGTTATGACGTCATACGATGTCACGACTCGCTCTGAATGCGAAAATTTAAGCTTTAAACATATTTTTTCCGAATTATTACATATTTTTACTATACTTAAGTTTATTGGTTGTCATATTTTTCAATTTCTTTGTTCTTTGATACGTAATTGGGATTAATTTTCGAATAAATCATTTTTTTAAAATTATTCTTTCAACCACTCAAATTTTGTTTTGTAGTTTTGGCAACATTCCGATAGCTAACGCGCGATAAACAATTTTTTAAGTTGTTGAAATACACAGGTTAGGTTTTCTGATATGAATTATTTTTTAACAAAATACTGATTACGGTTTGCTTGGTATAACTTATTAATTGACAGGGTTTTGAATTAGTAAGTTTTTTTTCTCTATTTTAAACATTCCGATAGCTAACGCGCGATAAACAATTTTTTATGTCATTGAAATACACAGGCTACGTTTTCTGATATAAATTATTTTTTAACAAAATACTGATTACGGTTTGCTTGGTATTACTTATTAATTGACGGGGTTTTAAATTAGTAAGTTTTTTTCTCTATTTTAAACAATATTTTAAATTTCATTTGATGTTATTATTGAAATACAGGTTAGTTTTCCTGATATATAATTTCAGTCATCAAAATATTAAACCATACTTTTGTTTTCGATGACTTTTTAAAATTTAAATTTGTTATAACCTTCTTAGTAACTTCTTTCCATTAGTAATTTGTTAACGGAAAACTTGGAAGTTAGTACGGTTGCTTGGTACTTGCTTATTTATTGCAACAATCACCAACGTTCAAAATAACTCTCCAAGTTGGCAACCCTGATCTCCTATGTGTTGTATGAGTTGAATTGGCAATCATGTGCTCATTCATATAATGTCACCAATAGGTTCCATTTGCTTTTGTCAGGGACATAGCTACCGCTGTATCAGCCATACCAATGATACAAGGCCCCCAAGTTACAGTGGCCCCAATCTGTGTTACTACAGTCTCACTAACACGGTGCTCATATCTGAAAATTGCCTCCCCCGCAAAGGAATTTTGATACAGGCTTACTCAGAGCTGTTTTGCAATTTTGTGTGTTTTTATTTTAACCTTTTTAAGTGTCAATTGGCTTCAGTACACAAAATTGCCTTGCAGAAAATAGAACTTGGGTCATCATACTTGACACAAGCAAAAGCAGTGTTGGTAGTAATTACATATCAAAAATGGCTCGAATACCTGTGAGGAAGCAGGGGTTTGTAAGGTTGTAATTATTTTTGGGTTACTTATGTACTATCGCAACAATCACCAGCGTTCAAATAACTTGCCATATTGGCAATCCCAATTTTGTATGCGCTGAATTGGAAATCATGTGCTTCATTTCTTATAATGTCACCAATAGGTTGCGATAATACATACGTACCTTTAATTAGACTGGCCGCAACACACCAATTTGGCGTGATTTCAAAATCATGCCAAAAACAAATAGCGTACCAATATGAAATTAATATTGTGGATATTATTTTAGCCTTTTTTTTATCTTTCTCTCCAGTAATCCTTAATCAATTGAATATATTTTACAATATATATTTGTGTTGTATGAAACTATTTATATTGATTTAATCATATTGATTCTTCTTTTATCTATATATATAAAAATGTTATTTTGGTTTGTGTACGCTTCCATAACTCAAAAAGTTCTGCATGGATTTATCTGAAATTTTGACACAACGTTGCATTTGACTCCGGTCAGGTTCTTATGTACTTTTTATTTCGAAATGCAATCTAAATTTTTTAAATTTAATTTTTAAGTGATTTTTTGATGTTATGACGTCATACGATGTCACGACTCGCTCTGAATGCGAAAATTTAAGCTTTGAACATATTTTTTTCCCAATTATTACATATTTTTATTATACTTAAGTTCAAATTTGTTTTGTAGTTTTGGCAACATTCTGATAGCTAACGCCTGATAAACAATTTTTTAAATTTCATTTGGTGTTATTATTGAAATACAGGTTAGGTTTTCTGATATATATTATTTTTAACAGAAATCAAATTACGGTTTGCTTGGTACTTACTTATTAATTTTGACGGGTTTTAAATTAGTAAGTTTTTTTCTCTATTTTAAACAATATTTTAAATTTCATTTGATGTTATTATTGAAATACAGGTTAGTTTTCCTGATATATAATTTCAGTCATCAAAATATTAAACCATACTTTTGTTTTCGATGACTTTTTAAAATTTAAATTTGTTATAACCTTCTTAGTAACTTCTTTCCATTAGTAATTTGTTAACAGAATACTCGAAGTTACAGTTTGCTTGGTACTTATTATTGCAACAATCACTAACGTTCAAAATAACTCTCCAAGTTGGCAACCCTGATCTCCCATGTGTAGTATGAGTTGAATTGGCAATGTGCTTCATTTCATATAATGTCGCCAATAGGTTCCGTTTGCTTTTGTCAAGACATAGCTACCGCTGTATCTTCCGTACCAATGATACAAGGCCCCAAGTTACAGTGGCCCCAATCTGTGTTACTACAGTCTCACTAACACGGTGCTCATATCTGAAAACTGCCCCCCCCCAAAGGAATTTTGATACAGGGCTTACTCAGAGCTGTTTTGCAATTTTGTATGTTTTTATTTTAACCTTTTTAAGTGTAGTCAATCGGACTCAGTACACAAAATTGCCTTGCAGAAAATAGAACTTAGGTCATCATACTGGACACACACAATAAAAGCAATGTTGGTAGTAATTACATATCAAAATGGCTCGAATACCTGTTGAGGAAGCAGGGGTTCGTAAGATTGTAATTATTTTTGGTACTTATGTACTATCGCAACAATCACCAGCGTTTAAATAACTCGCCAATTTGGCAACCCCAATTTCGCATGTGATATACACCTAAATTGGCAATCATGTGCTTCGTTTCATATGATATTGCCAATAGGTAACAATAATATTTAAGTACTTTATATTTTCACAAATTATGCTTTTGCATTGATAATTTAGTTCTTTTTATGTCAGTTAACGTTAGAGTTGTATTTAATTTTTCAATTTATTTTAATGCTTGGGATATGTATTTTAGATATTCTTTTATATATAATGCTAAATTTAATTTGGTACTTATGTATTATCGCACAATCGTCAGCGTTCAAGATAACTCGCCACTTTGGCAATCCCAATTTTGTATGCGCTGAATTCGCAATCATGTGCTTCATTTCCTATAATGTCACCAATAGGTTGCGATAATACATAAGTACCTTTAATTAGACTGGCCGCAACAAACCAATTTGGCGTGATTTCAAAATCATGCCAAAAACAAATAGCGTACCAATATGAAATTAATATTGTGGATATTATTTTAGCCTTTTTTATAGACTATCCATTAAGAAAATTATGCCCAATATAAGATTCACAATTGGCTGGATGGACCAGCTCTTTTCCCCCATTTAACCAGAGCCACAGCAACGCGTGGCAGGGTACAGCTAGTATATATAATATATCACTCAAATAGCTTCCAATATAACAATGTTAACTCGACGGTAACTATATTGACTACGAGCTCACGATCTTGACTATTCGGTTACAGTTGACACATACAACAAAGAACAATGCTAGTTCTTTTAAATGTGCTTAAGATATCTTATTGGTAATCTGTCACAAATAATTAATGCTGAAATATTTAATAAACATTATAAATCCCTGTTTTTGAACCTAATCATTTATTTAATATAATACAAATTTGCATAACACTGTATTTCTTAGGAACGTAATAACTGTGTTACATGATGTGTTGCAAACTGTAATAAAAAAAATAGAATAAAAACTCCAGTATTTACAATGTACAAGATATCACTAAACTTACTGAAATTTATTTACATTTGCATAGCTTCCATCAGATAAATCCGCCTTAATTGGTCTTATCTAAAGCACGTCCTTTATAGTTCCCCTATGTTTGACTTAAAGATATCGTCTTTTAAAATTCTCTGAGATTCACCGAACAGTAACTCGACTGTACATCCAGCCTCCACCATTGCTGAAATTCAACGTTCCGTTCGGAAAGGAAAACCACACAAAACTTTAAAGTAAACAACATCCTTTATTTAAAAGTGCCTTGAAGAGTTGGGAGAACGAAAACGCTCCAAATTTTAAACGGAGCAACAAATCAATTCCTGGGAGACTTACAAAGCAGAATTTAAAATGTTGAGGAGGAGAATGATAGTTTTAAAAGAAGGAAAAAGAAAAATTGAAGTTTTGAATTCCTGATGGACATTCCAAAGTAGATTATTTCAGAAGTTTACATATAGGGTTGAGTTTAATGCTTCTTGAATTTTGAGGTACTTTTAAGTGATTTCGTAATTAAAACAGCCTGGTTCGTTTCATCGGAGTCTTGTGAGAGTGGTAACGTATTTGCATTTAGATTGCATGCAAGATTATGAACAAATAATAGTGTTTTTAAAGAAACTACTTGTGAGAGCAATCTAGTTAAACATCAAAGATTTGTTATGCAACAAGAACAAATGTTTAGCTTAAGTTAACTATTCCATCTTCTTTCTTTATACTTTAAATTCAATGTAAAGTAATTTGAAGTTATATCTAGTTATAAAAAGTAATATAAAATTTTTTAAAGTCAATTTCCACTTTGAATGGATGAATTGAATTGAAACAAGTAACATAAAAAAATTAAGTCAATTCCTACTTAGATCAGCAAAAAAATTGTTTTATTTACTTTTTATTAAATAGTTACAAATTATTAAAAAAGTGACAGAATTCGCAACATTAAGTGGTAATTATTTTTTTTATTAATTATCATTAAAGTATCGCATTGTCCTTCAAAATAGTCGCGTATATAATATTTTGGTTCAACTGTTCAGCTTTGAAACGTGAGAAAAAAATATCTCTTAAAGTTTTTGACCCAAGTCGCTAAAAATTGAGCCAACGTAGCTGTATCTGTAATTCTTCAAAAAAAATTCATTCAATAATTTTAACTAATTATAATTGAATCACCGCATCGTTACCGAAAACAATAGTGTATAGAAAATTCCAGCTCAAATGACCACTTTAAAATGTGAGAAAAAAAACCTTTTCGTGTTTGGACGCGCCAAAATGATCGCTATGTCACCAAAATTGATGCCAACGTGGCTGTATTTGTAATTGTTTGGTTACGAAAGATACGTTTTCAAAAATAAAAAAATTAAAATATGAAAAATGATTTTGATTATAAAATGATATAAAAAATAAATAATTTTCATTAGAAGCTTATTTCTTAATTAAAACTATGATTTTAAATTCATTTGGTATACAATTTTTCCACAAAATAAATTAAAAGTAACAGTTTTCGATGCATATACTTTTTTACTGCGCTTAAGAAAAAAACTGTTTTTTCACTTTTTCCTACAAAAGATCTCGGAAAATAGTTATCACATCCAAATGTTAATATAAAAACCAGAAAAACGTAAAATCAGCGTGTTGCTTTTGTGAGGGAAAAAAGTAACATATATAATCCCTGGTCCAAAGACTTTTTTTTTCTCAACCATAGGTGTTTAATTATTTAAAAAAGACATCTAATGATTTTTTTAAAAAAAAGTCTTTGGGGCTTCAAAAAATTTAAAATATACTCAAATTACATTTTTTTACTCGAATAAATGTATGGACATAAAATAAAAAAATGGGAATAACATACCTCCAAAATGTTTCAAATGTTCAATAACTGCACGCATTCATACTTTCCAGTTTAATCCGTTTCGTCTTTTGCTATCTTTAAAAGAACCAGAAAAAAAAGTAAAAAAAGAGGACGACTTATCTTACAAACAACATTTTAACTTTTCTTTTTGAGTTAAGAGGGTTGAGATTCAAAAAAGGGACAAGAAAAAAAATCCTCATCCTTCTTTTCTATCTAATTTTAGACTTACTTTACCAGATGGGGAACTTTTATTAAAAAGGCTAATCTTTCTTCAAATGTTTAGCTATGGTATAGGCACAAACGCAAACTTTTTTTTACCCCTTTCATTTTTACCCTTAAGCTATACTTGCTAAACATCGACAACTTGAGATTTTTTCTTACCCTTCTTTTTTTTCTGTGATTTTTTTTTATGAAGTATAGAAATAAAATATGTATATATATAATCTTTCGAAAGAAAGATAATTTAAATTTGTGTTTGCACGTTAGGAGAAGTATGTATGATAGAAGGATAGAAATCTTTTTTACTTCCCCTGAGCAAACGATTTTTCTTTATTCTTGTTAATTAACTAAAAAATGCCAGGAGGGTGTATGAGATGTGATAGCAACAGAAAGGGAGAGGGAAGGACGGACCCCGAATTAATAACTGATTTTTTTTTCGTTTGCTGTGCTTGAATGAAAGCTAGGTATATGGTAGAGGGTGATGCACCCTTGTTTTCAAGCTTTCGTTTGGGATTACGCAAAGGCTGGCCCCTTTCTATCTTAATGAGTTGGAAGGTACTCAGGGTTAGACTTCCAAATGAGTGTATGGGGAATATTCTAAACAGTGGAATCCACTTCTATTTCGCAGTCCCATCTAATTAGGTATCTAGATTAGTTTTGGACTCTTCATTTTAATATGTTTTTGCTGGCTGCTTTATTTTTTTTTTTTTGTTTAGTAACTAACGCAGGCTCTTTTTAAGAACAAAATAAGAACGTTTCTAAAGATGAGATTCTTACGGTGATCATTCTAAAAGAAAACTAAGCTGCAAATTCGATTTAGAAGCTTTGCAGTTATTTAAATTAGTTTTTCTCCCAATTTTGTATGTAATTTAACTTGAATTGCATTTGTATTTTTTTTTTTATTCTTCAAACCGTAATTTTTTTTGAAATGATATAAGTGAAATCTGCACCAGCACGAAAAAAAAAATCCCGTTGAAAATTTTTTTTTTGTAGTTCATGCTTGAAAAGTTTAATTGAGAATTTTTAAGAATTTTGTTTAAATACAGTATGTTTAAATTAGTCTATTCATTTTGTTATATGTTCTTATACTTAATATAAATATCAATGAATTTTGTACTTAATGTTTCTGCATAATTCCTCTTTGAAATAAAAATAGTACAAAATATTTTCACTAACTATTTTTAATTACATTTCATTTTGTTAATTTAAATAGTCTTGCCGAATAGAAAAATAAATACATTTTACGTCACCATTTTAAAGTTTTTGTATATCTTTCTTACTTATTAAATTATACTTCCCATTGACTATAAATATACTTTATCGACCAATAATAGTATTTATATAATAAAAATTCTTCTTGACTAAACTTTAAGACTTAGTATACCTTAAACTTAGTATACCTTAAACTTTGATCTTAGTATACCTCATTACTTATTTCCTAAGTAGTTCATAAATCATGCCTTGTCAGTGGAGCGATACCTAAAACATTTGGCGAAAAAAATCTGAAAATTGTTGGCATTCATAAATCACGCCAACAGTTCATAAATCAAGCTTAGATAAAACATTTGGTCAATTCCTGAGACTTATAGTACTATCAATCAAGTTTCAGTCATTTCTCTGTGAGCCTTAACATCATTAGCATAACCAGAACCATTTTCTATACTTCATAACTTAATTTCTAAATAATTACGAACTATGAGTCCATCCAAGAAAAACAATTAGTTAACTTATAAAACTTTGAATCATAATCATTAAGTTTCCAATCACTTATTTGTCAAACAAATAAAATATACATTATCATACTTATTAATAATGGAAATCGAACATCATTAAACATTTTCAGAGTTGAATAATTTCACACAGCCAAGCTTTCTTAATATATTTTAGTGATAGAATCATTAGATAAAACGTCAGTTGTAATTTATACTATTTCTGTTTTATTTTCTTGTATCTGAATAACTTCTTTAACTAATCATTTAGCATTCAATCTTTATATTATTTTGTTGTTAGTCAGATGTACCTTAATTTCTCTATATGTTGTATCTTACCTTTTTTTTCAAATAATCATCTTTCAATCAGAGTATGCGCTTATAATTTACATTTACATATACCGATAAAAATGCACACTTTTTTTCAATTTTTTCTACACATTATTTTCAACATTTTGTCTATTATTACTATACGAAGGAGAGACCCAAACATAACTGGAAACGAGCTGTTGTACGGGCATGTTCAATAGTTATGAGATTTGCCGTTAGGTGGTGTTACTTGGGGGTCTCACGCGACTGTTAGAGAGTTGGCGTCAGTCAGGGTTAAGTGGATTTCTTGTAGTGCTGTGTTGTGTACTGTTCTGTTTCAACCATTTGTCAGCTGGAGATATGGCCAACCACAAACGACAAAAATTGTGTGTCAAATTTTGCTTTCTCTTAGAACAATTGCAACCGAGATCGTTATAATGCTTCGAGAAACCTTTAATGGCAGGGATTTTGGAAACTCACAGTTCTACAGATGGTGCTCCCGTTCTCTAACTGATGCTTGTGCCTCATTCCCCCCTACTCACCTGATCTGGCTCCATCAAACTATTTTTTCCATGGTTGAAAAGAAGTATGAATGGTAAACTATTCAGTGATGAGGATGAAGTCAAAGAAAATACCCTAATGGTTTTGTACAGTATCCTGCTCAAAAGATCGAGAACTATTTAGAGCTGTGACAAAAACATTGAAACAAGTGCATCAGTTCACTGGGCAAAACTTTGAAGGGAAACAATACATAGTTTAAAAAATACTTAAAATTAAAAAACTAACAAAAATAAATTATGGGGTTTTTTGTATCTTTCCCTTCCCTTGTATAAAACTTTTTTTACTCTCATTGTGCTTCATGTTTTCCAAATTATATGGAGACAAAAGAAATGACAGAATAATTCCTACATTAACGTTTCATCTAAACAAAACAAAACAAAAAATTCAATGAAACGTAATTTTGTTTTTTACGGTGAAAAAATAGCGTCCCTTTTTACCCTGTGAAAGTCCGAAAATTGTTCGTTGTCATAATTACTCTTATGTGTAAATGTACAATTTTCAGCATTATTCATATTCCCTTAAATTAACACAATTCCTTGATTTCTTAAGATAAAAAATCACTTTTTAATATCTTCCTCCGGATTGATTTAAATTAATAAAAGTGCTTTTAAATGGATGTGTCCATCCATAATTTTAATAATGTTGTGAATTTTTATATATGTAATATAAATCAATAACTTCTTTTAATTAGGAGGCCACTTCACGTAACTTTAAAAAAAGGGCTAAGTTTAAGAACTACTTTATAAAAAATAACTTCTTGTACAATCACCAATTTTTAGGTGCATTTGTTGCATTATTATATTTAATTTAATGCGATAATTTAATTTTTATTAAAATATTTAACTGTAGAGTAACACAAAAATGCTTCCAAAGTATTAAAACTCATGTATATTTATTATGAATAACTTTCTGACACGAAATCTTTCATTTAAAAATTGCTTCATATAGTTTTACTATGTGTGCAAAGTTTTAAAGTTATAAGATGAATATCATTTTCAAAAATATTATATTTGTGGTGTAATTTACCCTTTTAAGAAAACGAACACTTTTACCAGAGCTTCCAACAATAGTTTTTCTCTTTCCTATTGAATTAAAAAAGATATCGGTTCAGTTCCGAATGAATAAGTTTATTTTATGTATATTCTTATTTGCACTAAAAGTATAATTCTATCATAAACACAATATAGTTCTATCAAAATTTAGAAGATTTTATTCTTTTTAATTGTTACACTATGTGAATTGATACAATTAATCAGCATGTGCGATACTATCGGGAAGCAGATAACGGTGGGCATTATTCATTATCAAAATCGCCTTTGACAGCTAGGCTCATATATTTCTGAACCACACTATCTGAACCAACATTTCTCACACTGTGGAGCGAGCCTCCTTAGGGGGCGTGATAACTCTACTAGGGGGCGCAAGCATATTAAAAAATCGAAAACAAAAGATTTTTTTTAAAAAAAAATATTAATTTACTAAAAGTAAACACAAAATACATTCAGACATAATAAAATATAAAATACACATTTGTACTGATATAACACACTTATAAATGTATCAGTACTGCACAATTTTTTTTATAATTAATTTACCAATGCTAGGTGAAGAACATGTAAAAAATAAATATACCAGTGACGCCATGGGCTTTTCATAAATAAAATTATATACAAATATTAACATTTATTGTGATAATTTGTATGGTTTATAATTAATCCATTAACTGCTGATTAAAAGTTACGCAATTCGCTCCCCAATTCCACCGTTTACCATGTAAGCACGCGTATGTGTTGTAAAAGGGGGAAGGAGGTGGATGAAAAGGAATAAATGAGTAAAAACTTCTTTGAAAAAAGTAGATCCTTCGCAAATACTGTCAAGATCCTTTTACTGCATTCCAAAACCTTTGGAATAAGTTTAGGAATAGCAGTGCACATAGAAGATCGTAATTCGAAAAGACGTATATATGCGTGTGGGACATTTAATGAACCGGTTGAGCGAGGCGTATATATACGCCGGTGACATTTTAGAGACTAAAATCGTATTGTAGCCTTAGCGTCAAAGTATAGGATTATTGAATTTTGTATATTGTTATTGTATGAAGAGGGGGACAATGAAAAATATGATTGAATGTGGGTCACAAATATTGAAATTTTGAGAAGCCCTGATGTAAACACTCTCTAAAAACATAAGTAAATGATCGCATTCTGAGATGCCAAAAATTTTACTCAGACTGATATATTTCTTTAAAAAAATCATGTATACTTCTAGTTCATTCAGCTGAATTAAATGTGCCTTTTACAAGTAGTTTCATGCGAAACTGTAACAGAAAAGTATTAGTTAAACGGGAAATCAATAAGCAATGTAAATGTAATGTTGATTATTACATAATTGGCCTTAAATTAGAAAATATTATTTATCTAATTTTTTTTTTTTTTTTTTTGGCTACAGTAAAAAAATGACTGAAGAAACATCTAACGAAATAAACTGATATTTTTTTTCGGTTTGGTTCCGGTTTTCGTTCCGATTAAAATAACGGTTTTTTCTGGTTTTCGGTTCAGTTTCGGTTAGAAGTCCTGCTTTTACCTTTAAGTAAAGCATACTTGTGCTATAGTATGGATTATATTTGGTAAAGTAAATTGAATTAAATTTGAAATAAAAGTTTAAAAAATGTTAATTCTTTTCTTATTTATTTTGAAATGAGCCCCTTAATCCAATACAAAATGTAATCAAGACATTTAAGATACGTATGAATGTATAGTTCAAAGTTAATAGTCGCCACTGTAAATAAGTGATTGATCAATCCAGATCAGATTTTAGTTTGAGTTTAACCTATTTATTTTATTCGAATTTTCTTTTCTTTTTCATTCTAGTCCGGCCACTGGAAGTTTCAATAGAAGGCAATCGACGACCCCTCTCAGCCAATAGTCCTGTAGAACTGGTTTGTCGTGCAACAGGCTCTCGACCACCCGCCACTATCACTTGGTGGAAAGGGAATACCAAGATGAAAAGGACGAAAGAGCGCATCTCCATAGATGGTTATGTCACTACTAGTATCCTCATCTTTACCCCAACCAGCGAAGACAGCGGTAAATATCTCTCCTGCCGTGCGGAAAATCCTCTTATACCGGGAAGTGCCATAGAAGATGGATGGAAGTTGGACATAAACTGTAAGTTATATGCCAACAATATTCTTTTTAGCACTTAATATTAATTTATGTATTTCCTTCCTTATATCTGTTTTTGAAGTAAAGCTACTAACTTTAATTCTTTTTTAAAGTATTTTGCGAAAGTGTATTAATAAATGATGTTTTTTGATAGTTAGTATCACTTGAATAAGAATATGTACAAAAAATTGATTTAAGAATCTTATTACAAGAAAAAAATTACTTAAATGCAATTCTTTGGCTAAAGAAATAAAGAAAGAGGGGCATATTTTCAGAAAATTCTCACTTTCATTAAAAAGGCTTCTATAATAATAATAATAATAGTTTGCCTATATATATAGCTAATACTTCTGTACAGAGCCTGAATTAGAATCTTTTAAATACATATAATATAGAAGAGGATTTATTTATATTTTAATAAATCGAGAAGTAGAGAAACAAAAAAAAACACCAGTTAGAATTTTAATTTATAGTAGTTCTTAAAATACTATGAATTTTTCAAAAATGCTTATTCAGGCTCTGTAGAAAAGTTGTTGTTATATGTAAGCAAAATATCATTATTGTAGAACCATTATCTATAAAAAAAAAGTTTAAAAAAATATATAATTTCTTTCTTCATTTATTGCAAAGAATTGCATTTAAATCTTTTTTATTGTAATAGTATTTTTAAAACAATTATATATGTATCCTAATTCAAGTGACGCAAAATATCAAAATAGTATTCATTTAAACGCTTTTGTAAAATCGCGTTTCCGACAGTAGTCAAATGCCTTAAAAATAATATATTCCTAAAAAATATCTCCAATATCAATACTGATCCAGGATTATTGAATTGTGATGTTTTTTTCTTCAAATGAATACAGATATTAACGCAAGTTTTTCCTCTGTATAGAAATTCTCAGAAACGAAAACTTTTTTTTAAAATATAAAGCTAAATTTACGTAAATACAGTAAATATATAGACTAATTACGCAACTCGTCATGTATTTTGTTAAGTACAACAAGAGATTTTGAAAAACTGATTCTGGTTGAATTTTTTCAATGCATCTTTAGGCATTTTATTGTTTCTTTTTCCATGTAGGGCATAAAAAGTGCGCTCAAAAGAAAAATACTATCAATTTTTTTTTCTTTAGAAACTTTTCTGAGGATATATGCATTTATTTTCTCTTTCATTGTGAGAATTTTCATTGTGCAAATTGATAAATGTCTCTCTTTAGCTTCATTTGTTTTCATTCTTAATGACTATTAACATAGAAAGAATGATCATAAAAAGATAAGTTTTTTCAGAGAAAAAATTTTTTCAACAGGAAATAAAAGGTCTTTATTTGTGCAGCGTACACACATTGAAAACAGCATCTAGTTTGTTATCGGTAAAACAATTACCAAATCGCCCTTTACATTTAAAGCTAATTTAGAATTACCAAAAATGAAGCTAGTATCTTTCTTAAAAAGAGTTATTATTTACTCTTAAAAACTCCTTAAGTTAATCAGAGGCCACGTAGAACATATCGGATTTAGTTTAAAGCTACATCATGGTGCCCACTATCTGGTTTCCATTGTGATTTTTATTGTGATCCAAAAAACCAGCTTCTATACTTTTAAAGTATGAAAGGAATTCAAAGAAGACCACTCAATTTGATGTCTCAATCTAAAACTTTTACCGTGGTAGCTTAATGGTTATGGTCTCGAACTCGTGACCAGTGTGTCGTGGGTTAGAGTCTTGGTGCCACTGAAGAGCCCCCGTGTAGAGGAGGCTGTGGTGAACGTTTAATCTGTCGAACAAAGTCCTCTCCTTTAGCGTGGTGGCGGAGTTTTGAGATTGGGAGCCAGCTTGTCATAATGAAAATTATGAGGTCCGTTACGCGCAGCCCTCGTGTTGCTCTCCAGTGTGACGTCAATATAACTCGCACTCACTCACTTCAGCTAAAAAAACATTTTTAACATACTATATGTTATTCAAAATATCTAGAAAATTAGAAAAGAGATTTCCAATTATTTGATTCTTATAAAGCAATATACATCTAAACGTGTCTACTATTACTTTATAAACTTCTAAATATTAAAAACAGTTCATGAATCATTTACTTTTCTGGCAGATAATGTAACATTATGAAGTCCAGTGGCTGCGTGATAGTGTATTACGCTTCCACGCCACAGGTCCCGGATTCTAACCCCAGGCTGTGCAAGGTCGACTCAGCCTTATATCAGTCAATGTGTCGATACATATGTACCAAGCTTGCTTGACAACTAAACACTGGGGGGGGGGAGTTGTGCCAGACTGACCATCTGACCAGAACATCTGCTCATGCAAATCAGTGTTCAGTGTCATCAAAACTGAGGTGGCCACATTAGGCCTTTTCCCTCATGAGCTGTTGCGTCATTGAGAGAGAGAGAGAGTAGAATGATATAAAATACTTACACGGGGCCAATTATGTTCATTTATGTTTGACTTATGTTATATATATATAGAAGAACGTTCTTTATCCGAACGTTTATTATCTGGAGCGTCAAATATCCGAAACTAGAGATTCAGAGACCTTGCACCGAAAAAACGAAGGTGTACAATGGTACAGCGAAAAATAGCGATTATTTTCCACAATAAAGGTAAAACTGCGACATTTTGCACTATTTTTGCTTTTTCTTCACGCACGTTTCCCGCATGTGATGATTTTCAATATTCGTATAGTATCTGGTTTCATATACTGTATGGATCGCATTAGGTTTTCGGTTATCCGAACAATCGCGTATCCAAACAATGTCCGGTCACAATTGATTTGGATAAACGACGCTCTACTGTGTATATATATATATATATATATATATACATATATCAAATTTAGCAGTATTGAAATAATTAAATACCCCATAAAATATTTGTAAATAATAAATACGCACTTAGAAAGTTAAACATATTTTGACTAACAAAATAATGGCCTACTTAAATTATTATTTTTTTTTTGGTGCCAGTACACTTTACTTGATTTTGTTTTCGCTAAAAGTTTCAAGAAAAAAAAAACGGAAATGCGTTGTTTACTAAGCCACTACTCTCGCACCAGCTCCTTTAATGAATATTATGCTTTATTTATAGAGAATCACTTCAACCGCGCAAATCCGTAAAAATTTCGTAGGTTCATTAATTTTAACTTTTATCTATCCCATTTTTTTTACTCTATCCTCTCTTCTGAGCCATCAGAAACCGCTGACCGTGAACAAAACCGAAACATTAAACGAACTGACCCTCACCTTCCCCCCTCTGGGCTGACCGCGAAAGAGCAGACGATAAAGTGGCGTTCTTGGATCTCCGCCAGATCGACACCGACACCCGGGAATTTCGGTGGAGATAGGGGGCGGGCCTTAATGAAAGGAGGGGGCAGGAAATCCACTATCCATCAGATCCAGTCCGGGCAGAAAAGAGGGGGAGGGAGATGTGGAAGATTCGCCGGATGGCATGGTCCGGCAATCTGGGTATTTTTATTCCTGGATCTCATGTAGTTGTGCTAATCTGAAGAGTGTTGAAGGACTGAAAAGGAAATGCTTTCTATAAGCGGATTCAGATTCTTGCTGAGGAAAGCTTAGAAAGATTAATCATTGATAAATGTTCTTTTCACAATAGAAAAATTAATTAGAACATATCGCCCAATATGTACATCATGATAAAGAATTTAAATATCAATAGACGCTTATGAACTTCTTTATTTTTGTCTCATTCAATGGTTACCCCTGACTGTAAAGAATTTGCTTAGATGTGTTCTGTGTGTTCACTGCAGTGCTTTGAGATGTTATTCATCTCTTAAATGTTTCTTATGAGCAAAATGGTGTCAGTGGATGACGACAAATCATTATACTGCAGTGCTACTCAAACTTTCAATCTTGGAGAAACAATTTTCCTTCATTATTTTTATCGCCCCTCATCCCATTTATTAACAATATATTGAATGCAATGATGTTCTTTGATGATAAAACCACAATACAACCTTAATTGTAAACTGTACAAATTATCAAGATAAGTATTAAATTTTGTATATGTTACTTTTAAGTAATAGATATTTTTTAAGTAAATTACTTTATATATAAGCAATACTACAATAAACCTAATTGTAAATGTACAAATTATCAAGAAAGTATTAAATTTTATATTTATTTAAGTAATAATATTTATAAGTAAATACTTATATATAAGCAATACTACAATACAACCTTAATTGTAAACTGTACAAATTATCAAGATAAGTATTAAATTTTGTATATGTTACTTTTAAGTAATAGATATTTTATAAGTAAGTTACTTTATATATAAGCAATACTACAATACAACCTTAATTGTAAACTGTACAAATTATCAAGATAAGTATTAAATTTTGTATATGTTACTTTTAAGTAATAGATATTTTAAGTAAATTACTTTATATATAAGCATTATTCTACTTTTCCTGTCTAGATTAAAATTGTAAATCCGTATCTTATTTTTTTTTATAATGTCTGAATGTATTTTGGTTTGCTTCAGTATATTTATAATTGTTTTTTTTTAAATAATCTTTTATTTTCGACTTTTCAATGAACGCCCCCTCCCCTGGTAGGGTTTTCGTGCCCCTCAATTTGAGAATCGTTGTTATGCTGTGTTTATTCTAATCTAAGCCGAACCCCAAATTCTCAATATGTTTTTGATAAAAAAGTTTTTAAAAAATAGTGTAAAAAGATCAAGATCTTGTTCAACTTCCTCCTTTCAAGTATTTTTTCGCCTTCGATTCTATCCTACATTCGATTTTCAGTAGCATTGGCATTTGAAAAAGAGTGCGACTTAGATTCAAGCAAATTATTCGAATAAATATTTTTAACAGTTTGAATAGTGAAGCAATAAATAGCAATTTAAAATTGTACTACCTAAACACATAGCTAAAAAGTATTTCGTACAAAGAGTTTAAATCTTACATCAAAAATTATCTCAATTCTTTACTCATGACTCTAAAAAAATGTAGAATCAGGGATAATTAGATCAGCTATAAATATCTAGATCATTATAAATTCGTCTTTCTTGCAAAATATTTGCTTCATACAATGCTAATTCAGAAAGAGCTTCAAATAATTTATAATTTTGTAGGTGAATTATCAAACGATTTGTGTGTGTGTGTTTAGTTGTGTATGGAGTTATATTTATTTATTTATTACTAAGTTTGGTTTGTTATTCTCTTGATATAAAATAAGTATTAAAAGCAATTTTTCTAGTTCGAAATATGAGTTCTTATTAATGTTTATGTATAACTAGTTAAGTTTAATGTATAATTAATTTGTAATTTATTTAATCTCATTGTATTGTTGAAATTTATATTTTCCTATATATATGTGCCATTATGTATCAAAATCTAATAGGCTAAATAAGATATGGAAGGAAAATTTTAAAATAATATGTATTATTTGAGGATAATTTTAAATTCAAAATATTTTCACTGAGTCTTTTCTATTAAAAATATAATAATAATTTCTTCATAATTTCTTTTCTTTTTATAGAATTTCATACATTTAAAATAATCGCAAGTAAGTTTAAAAAATAAAGGAAATTATACAGAATTTTGAAAATTACGTATTTAATTATAATTTTTAACTTTTCATAATTTTTAGAAATACGCACTTTTACAGAGAAATAATTATTTATGCGAAAACACAATTTTCAATGAATTGAAAGCATTAAAGCTCAAGTCTGTAAAATCACATGCATTTTTTTGACTCTGTATTAAAATTAATATTATCATTATGCACTGTAAGTCTGAATTTAAAAAAAAAAAGACAGAACAACATGCTTATATGAATGTTATTAAATAAATAATGAATAAATTTATTTTCTGAATATAACTTATATTCTGATTATATATCTAAAGGAGTTGAAAAATTATTCACCTGAAATTAATCATATATTTTAATTAATCTCAGAGATATAAAACTATTTCTCTCTTGAAAATAAAAAATAAAAATATTTTAAGTTAAATTATCCCTTTTGGTGTAGATTTAGATTTCAAATAAACCCATGAATGCAATGGGTTTTTATGAATAAAAATATGCTTCAACGAATGAAATCATATTCATAAAATGAAAATAAAATACATGTATTTGCTTAAAAGCAGATATTTCTTGAAATTCATAGTATTTTTCGATAAATTACACTCGAACAAAGATTTTATTGTAGCACACTTCCATGAATTGCTCTTTTAAAATAAATGATTTTTCAAATTAACTGTGCTATCTCAAGTATTCGAATTAAACTAAAATTAAAGGAACTCGAGCGCTTCTTCGAGTATAAAATATTTAAATTACGCTATTTCTAAAACAAACAGCAGCCTCTTTTCAATTTTAAAAGGTAAAAAAATGAGGGAAAAGAGATGCTTGGGAGCTAATTTAATTGATCCTATCTCTCATAGAGGAATGTTAATTCCATAGGTCTTAAATTGCAATCTAATAAAACTAGTACTCATTTTCTGTATCGAGAAAAGAGGAAAGCAAATGACCGAATGCTAATAGAAGAAGAAATTTATTCGTAATCTAATATTTTTATCTTGTCTTAATCCAATTTTTCAAGCCTCAGTAATTTGATGCAGTTAAGGTTCTTTAATGCGATGTTCTGTTGATTGGCTTTCTGGCGTTTCTTCTTTATACTTCAGCCGGGAAGTGCCTCATCAATCATTAATTTCAGAAAAATTGGGTTCGCTCTTCCAAACATTAAAAGGAATGTGAAGTTTTATTGAACAAAAAAAATCTTCTAATAGATCTAGAATTTTGGTTAAATTTGATGGTTTGAAGATTCGTTTATTTTAAGTTTAAACAAAAAGTGACATATAGAGTTTTTGGTAGTATGCAGAAATATAACCTAACCTTTCATGGATAAATTTAAAAAAATAAATTGAAGACAAAAAAATTGACATGTTTGTCTCTAATATGATGGTACATAAATTATAAGGAAAATGCAAGGTTGAAAAGAGTTTTGGGTAACTTTTTTATGTTTTTTAGTTTTCGAAACGTAAATTATGTTTTTGTAACATGGATATAATCATTATTATGCATGAAAAATCATCCCTTACGCAAGAGTAGATATAAAAATATTTTTTAAAAAAGTTATTTCTATACTTCAACCAGTTATACTATCATACTAATGCTAACTTACTTTGAAACAGTCAAAGCTTAAAAACACTAATCTTGTAAATCATTTTAAAGGGATAATCTGTAGAATATAAAAATCTCCTATTGACTTTAAAAAACAAAATATTAAAAAATTGGGACTTTTCCCGTAAAATGAATAAAAGTATCCTAACAAAGACAATAACATTATAGTATTTATGTAGAAGAAACATCTAAGAAATATTTTTCTCCATAAATTCTATGTTAAGTATATTAGAATTTGGACATAATAATTCTAATGTATATATTATACATTGTACATATATATAATTCAGCAACAGCTTTAGAAATCATAACAGGTCTTCATTTTAGTCTATTGACTCTTTTGGCTTCTTACATTTTAAAGTTCTAATTCTGTTCCATGTTATACATACGCTTAGTTAATTCTTCTATAATAGACTCTTCCATCAAGTGTGTTTCTTTAAATCTGGTTTAAATCTTCTAGCTTTGTTAGTGATATTATTTTGTATCATCAATTTTATTATGCCATGTATTTCTTTCATTTTATGTTACTATATATATATATTGTAACTTAATTCACACTTACGCATTTAATTCCATAATTTGCAGAAGTAATTCTCATTTGATTGCAAAATCTGACGCAAATTTAAACCTGAAAAGCCAATTATTTCATCTAAACTATATACAGTTTACTATTGTATATATACCTGGATATTTTACTCAAAATTCGAAAGAATAATTTCTTGAAATATCAATAAGAAAATTGGTAAGGTTATGATTAAACGTTTGTTAACAAACTTAATACTTAGCTTTCAAATAAAATAAAGACTTTTTTTTACATGCTTTCAGCCACAACTAACCTGCAAATTTTTCAATCCCTTGCCTTAATATAGAATAAAATAGTCTATTTTTGTCAGTCTAAATTAAAAACGTTGATGTGATTGATATATAAATTTTAATGAGATATTTCGTCCCCAATGATAGAAAATTACTAAAAACTTCTTTTAACATAAAAAGTAACAATCTATCCTCTCTTAATTAAAATGTACTTATTGATAATATTATCCATCGTATTTTTCTTGACCTTAAATTATAGTCAAAGAATATCATGATTGTTCTAGCTTACAAATTATCATTATTATTATTATTATTATTACTTAGGAGCAGAAACTGAAAAATATATATTTTGAGATTTTTTCCTTATCTCGCTCAGAATATTACCATTTATTTTTGTGCTTATAAATATTTTTATTTCATATATATTTTAAATATCCTAACATATTATCAATATTCTTCATTTAGGGAAAAGGAGATACTAGTTCATAACATAATTAATCTGATTTGAAATTCCTTTCGGCATGTGTGGTAAATTGTGTATATAAAAACCTACTTATCTTATATTAAAAAAAGTTTTATTAGTACTCTTTTAGTTATTTTATGTTATTTTTCTATGTTTATCTATTTTAATACAATATTTCGATTCGAGGCTTAGTGTCTAGTGTTCGTCTAGTGTTTCTAAATTTAATTGGGTCGTTAAGGTATCCGTAAAATATCGTCTGCAGATTGAATAATTTATTATAATTCTTTTTGAGTGTTCGGATGTATGAGTCCACGAACAAAATGTTATTTTTTTATAGTTTTGGGATTAATTAAGTTATAAATTTAGAATAAAAATTGAGGCACGGTTTTTGTTTTGTCCTAGAATCGATTTTTTGTGTGTCTTTATGATAACACAGATACGAAAGGTAAATAATCCCCATGTGTTAATGAGAGCTAATTCTAATAAAAAATGTGTAATGACTTTCATTTGGCATTCGCACTTTATTTTATAAATTTAGAATTGTAGTTTTTTTAAGGAAATGAAATCATCCTCCTTTTACAAAATGTTTTACAGGAATAATTTGTTTTCTCATTTTAAAACGTTCTGTTCTAAGCAATAGAATTTAATTTAATCTAAATACTTACAGAATTGAATTATTTCATATTCGGCCCACTTTATAACTTTGAATTTCGAATCTAAACAAGAAATGATATTTCAAATAAAATCTCCAAATCCGCCTTTAGAAGATGAGTTGGTGAAGCTTTTGATCTTTTTTTCTATACTTCCCTACCGAAACATCGTGCAAATCGATTTCACCCCTTACAACATCCACTCACATGATTACGATTCCTCTATCCTTTCAATGTTAAATTGAAAATTGGTACTACGTAAACAAATACAAATCCATCGAATTGGCGTTTGCATACCATGTCTCAAAAACTATACGATGCTACATTTTATTCCTAGCGCAGCACCTTGAAAAGCAGATTTGCGGAAGAATCTGCTTTTAATTTCCCTGCGGACCTACTGTTGCCCAACTGAGACCCCCAAATCCATTTTGTACAAAAAGAATACTCGTATAAAAGAATGTTTTTTCTTCAAAGGGATTTTCTTGCCATATTTTGCACCGTCGTCACTCCCTTTTCCCCAAGAATTGCACAAACACGTACACCATCTTTTGCACAAGTGGGAGATTTACTATTTTAGATTGCGTTATTAAAAAAAGAAGAGCCCATTTTTCAGGCGAATATTCCTTTTTCTCTCTCTCTCTCTCTGTCTTTTTTATTTTGGTTCTATTTGGACACACATGACGACTGTCGTTATGTTTTAGTTATTGTTAATTATTGACAAAGCATATCAATCTAATCATGGAATAAAAAGAATTGCATAGATACACATTAACCATTCGATCATGGGCAAGGATTTTGTATTGATTTATATAAAATCATGGACATGTTTTATTCGTTAATTGGGTGAAACGCTGAAAATGGTTTAAAAATAATGTTTGGGGGGGGGCATTTAATAACGTTAAATGTTAAGGGCTCCATAGCACGTAAAGTACTGATTGAAACGTAACACAATTTAACTTTCAAGCCCAGGAACAGAGACGTCTTAAGACTCTTTGAGGCCCAGGGCCCCAACAAACCTTAAAATGTTTTGAGGCTTTGTACCCCTATGAAAAAGTATGCCCTGCCTGAGATCTTTAAAACTAGACAGTATATGGCATGCGTTGTCAAATACTCGTTTAAACAGTAATTTGAAACAAATAAATGTGCACGACTGACAATATCAAAACCCAGGCACCAAACGGCTCGACCGACGGCCTCATTTCGACTAAATGAGTTGAATAATTGTTTATGGTATTATACCTAGGACTAGACATGGACAGCGGTCATCGCATTATAATACCACTTTTGCCAATTGACATGCAGTTTTGAAATTCTCTGTTTTTCGAAGAATATATGCGGGACTATTATTTGACCATTATAATTATCCGGATCATGATCTTATTAAGACAGAGTCAAGAATGAAACGAGACCTCCACCAAGGGTAAGACCCTGTTCCAGGAACCAGTTTGTTCAGTCCTTAAGACGTCCCTTGCCCAAGAAAGTATGCGGTTTCTGATTCTAAAGAAAGAAATAGTTTCTAAAGTTACCATCAGGAGAAAATTAAGCATTGCGAGTGTAATGTATGGGACAAGCAGATACATAACCGTCAAATACATAAAACAAAAAAAAATCTTATTTATGGTAAATAACAGATTTTACTTACAAATGTGCCTCTATGATCACTTTTCTAATATTCCTCTCCTATGGATAAGTGACGTTTTAACCCTGCATTTATTCGCCTGATGTGTAGCGTTATTTGCTTCGTTAAAGCTGAAGTTCCAGGAACATATTCTTGTTACACAAAGCTATCAACACATACTTATCATAGAAATTATAAGAATTGGGGACATGTGACCTCGATGGTCCTGTCATGGGACATGAGCACAACGATTATTCAGTTGACTAAGTCACACAGTTTCTAGCAGTGACATAATGTACTGCCCCCCCCTTCACAGGAGATCCAGTACAGCTGAGGGGCTCAAAACCTATGTTATGTTATAGTTTGTCAATCCTTTGTAACCAAAAAAAAAAAAACCTGACCTGACTTAATACATTTAATCAAACATTTATTTAGAAATATATATATATATAAATATATTAGTTTTTGATTAGTTTTAGAGTACTTAATTTTTTACTACGAAACACATTAAAAGAGAAAAGGAATTATTTATTTTATGTACAACTATGTTTTTCTTTGCGAAATGCATTCTGTTAAAGGAGCTTGATAAATTCTGTTTATTTCGTTTAACCTTTGTTTCTTGTGATTAAATGTACATATTATTCAGCCAGGAACAGCAAAAGCAAAATATGTGCCTAATATGAACAAAAGAAAATAACTTCTAGAAATCTAGAAATTATTTGTTTTGGGTAAGTTCCAAGATTATTTTCTTCCAAGCAGATATAGGAATTTGGAGAGAAAATTGCTAAGAAATATCCTGGAAAACTGATAAAAGTATAGTCAAAAACACAGTAAAATGCAACCGGCAGGAACTTATAAAAAAATAAAGAATTATTTATTGGAAACTGGCGTTGTCACTGATGCTTCAAAAGCCTAGCGCAGGTTCTCCGAAACAGGGCAAAATCTTATGTAAAAGAAATTGTTTAGTTTTATTTGGAAAACAAATATTTCTTGCACAACTTAGAAGAATAAAATCGTTATCTCTGAATGATTGGGAAAAGAAATTTCAACTGTTTACTAACATCGTTCAGTTCAAATCAGAATAGAAAATGATTTCATGAAAAAAGTTTATAAATTTTATAAGATATAACATGGCTTTTTTTAAAAAAATAACAAGGGCATTTGTAACATTTGTAAAGAAGAAAAGTGAATTTTTCTTAATTTAGTTTTTCTATCTTTGTAATGCAATGAGATACATAAAAGAGATTATTGTGTAATTTCGAATCAAGATCAAACAAGATAAGTTATGAAACAACATTTTGTACCAAATATTTGCATTTTTTTCCACTATAATGCATTAAAATTGCAAGAAATTTAATCATTTACAATTTGAATTACTATATTTCACTTAATGGTCTGTAGTAAAAGGAACGTTCATATTCGAGATTTTTCAACTAATTAAGGCATCTGACTAGATTGAAAAGAAGTTAGGACCAGTACAAGAATAAATTATAGTCTAAGAAAAACGAAAAAACACCCTTTTATAGTTAATCGAACTGAGTTGTAACTAATTCTTTTAGTTGGCAAATATGTCTATGGAATCTGAAATTAGTTGTCAGATGCGGATTGGGATCTGAAAATGGTAAATCGTTAATCCCTATGATCCTGATCAGGACAATGGAACAAAATTATTAAATTATTGTATTGTCAAGGTCCTAGACAATTGAAAAATTTCAAATTAATTAGTCTTTTTAAAGTGGGTAAAAATGGAGCTCAAAGATTCCATTGCATACAAGTGAAGCTTATAAAATAATGTTAGAAAAAGAAATACATGGATTGAAGAAGATGGAATAACGTACAAAACTGGAGAGTCTTAAATTATTTTTCTAATATTTACTTTATCTAACTTATGAAAATGTTTTTAATCGTGTTTTTGAAGAATGAAATTGTCACCATAATTTGAGCACGAAAAATGGGATATCTAGAAAATAATACAATTAAATTCAGTGAAATTTTGTAACACTTATGCAATAAATTCGTTAAAGTGTAACAAACTGCATGTTTTAAGATGGTTACATTTAATCATATTTTCAACCAATTTTTGCTTATAACTTAAAGTAATTTGGAACAAAAATCATTAATGTCAAATTTTCAACGCGTATAAATATTTATTTCTTAAAATATTTTTTATCCTGCGTTTTAAAATACCTCAGATAGATCAAAAAGTATATCAATGAAATTAAAATTACATCATGGCCAACGCATTTTTATTTATGATCTTTTCCTTAACATTGAAAATTTTTATAAAAATAATTCTTTTTCAAAAACTATGGGTGACAAATGTTTTAATATGACTCTGTAAATCTATTACGGTCTTTAATTAAATAAAATTATTTCTCTCAAAAATCAGTTTTTAAAACGATTGTCTCTGAACCTAGTTGAATACCTTAAAAAAAAACCACGATTTTTAACAAAATTACATGTTGTTTCAATTAATTTTTCTTTTAACAAACTCTTTTTCATTTAAAATTGGAAGATTGGAACCGAATTGGAATTAGGAATTGGCCTAGATTTTCTTTTTAAATAAACAAATTAAAATTTTGTGTTGCGTTGTATTTCTTCTTTGCTACAAAAAATGTTACATTAATATAAAATTTCTAAATTTCTATAAAGACGTCATTCTTACTGCTTTCAACTCATGGTAATTCTTTACAATGTCGTTTAAGAAAATATAGAAAAAAAGAAAAAAATACATACTTTATTTTTATTATTTAAAAAAATTATTTCCACGAAATGAGAGATTTAAATAATAAAAGTCATGAAAAGGTTTTAAGAAGGGAAAAAGAAGGATTCTAGAATCTTAAAATGGTCGCACGCGATCAAAAGGCATTTGCATAAAAATTTATCTTTTCTGCTATGATTTTATATAAGGAATATTTCACCGAACATCTCCAATATACACAATTATAATTCAAAAGTGTCACATAATTAATATAAAATGTTGAAATCAAGATATTTTTTCTTTAAAGACTCGCCTCTCTGTTGTGAAAAGGCACAGATACAGAAACAACTCCGCTCACAAAACTATGTTCTGGAAACTGAATTAGCGCGGGAAATTAAACAAAGAGCGGCCGCCATGTTTTACTTTCGAGTAAACGCAAGGATTTCTTTGTTTTTACGAGCGTGTAGAGGCAGGTGAGGCATAAAAATTCTGAGATTCTATTATCTCCATTTCCGGGAGTTGGGGAAAAGCCTGTTTTAATTAAGGCAAAAGCGGAAGAAAGTGTTTAAAAAACTAATTTCATTGTCGCCCTATCTTCCATAATGTGTTCTTTTTCGGGATGCTTAGAAAATTACAGGGATTATATGATAATTTTTGCATTCTTAATGCAGATTAACTAAGATTTTATGCTCTTGAGATATATACCCTAATTTTCCTTTCCTTTTTTTTTCTTTTTATCTTTTGTAAAACTAAAAGTAGAACTCTTTTTGAAGTGTAGTTTCTAAATAAATCTTAAAAGTTCACAAAATATTAATTTTTCATAACAAGAGTTGATTTTGTATCGTTTTTGAAAAAGTAATCAAATGAAAGAGATGCTAAAACAATGTAATTTACACTTGCTGGAAAATATGTACTGTAAGGTGATTATATATATTTTTTCCCAATTTTTTCATAAAATAAGTAAGCAAAATGGATATAAGCACTAAGAGTATTAATTTAATTATATTGTGAACCATTAAATAGTATATAAATAGGAGTTTCTATGTTTCTCTCTCAAGCACTTTTATCATTATAACTTTTAATTGTTTTATTATCTTCCTTCTAATTTTTTTTCTCTTGGAAAATTATTTTTAAAAAGAGTAAAAATTTGAAAATTTTAACTTGCAGTCAAATTTATATATGTCAGTCCAGTGTTGAATTAAATGTCATTGTAAATCTTCATCATGTTAGCTGAGGTAGAAGTTACGCTCATTAAGGGATCCGAACTCGGTAGAGTGATTGAGACGCCATTAAGTCAATGACGAAATAATTACCAAGTATTATTCACAGCAATTCACCTTTATTAATCTAAAGATAAAACTAATTACTTGATACGTATTCAACACAATTAACTAGTAATAAATATTAGTTGCTTATCTTTAATGAGGCGTAATCTCTGAACTCACCAGCCAGAAATCTTCTACTGACTTCAAATATTGACTGTAATTCTGACAGTACTATCATGGATTATTTTGTCTAGATCAATCTGTTTGACTATTTATATTCTATTAAGTAGTGACATTTTTTTAAGTGAATGGAGTTGTTCTAGCTCAAAAGGCCAATTTGGTTGTTTGAAAGAACCCCGTGTTTATGATGAAAAATCTCGCGGACAGCCCCTTGCAGCGTAAGGTTTCAAAAAGTAATGCTGAATTTTAAAAATAGCAGGGATTACTTTTTCTGTAAAAAATATCTAATATGAATTATTTGATTTCTCATTTACCTTACTGGTCCTAATTCAGTGCAGAATGATTTTTATTTATTTCTAGATTTCTTCCAGAATAAATGAATAAATCAACGAATGATAGAGTATAAAAATTGAAGTTTTAAAATATATTTATTCATATTAATGGCTTAAAGTTGTTATTATATCATCTTAAACATGAATTGTTAGCTCTGCTTGGGAAAATATATTTATGAAAGAATATATTTCTTTATAAAATAGACAAAAAAAAACATCTTTTAAAACCAAAGCAACTATTTCTTCCATTTTAAATAACCATATATCATTTTCGGCCTAAATGCATTCGGATTTTTTTTGTGGTAAGATTTAAATTTTGTGTCTGCGAGCCAAATTTTTCTTCTAGCATTTCTAATAATTTTATGCGAAAAGAATAGAATAATATTGCTCCAATGCTTCTTTGTGCATAAAGTAGCAAAAATAAATATGAAACGTCCAATTAATTTCAGAACTTATATAACCACTGACAGCTGGAATAACACCCTTTTATAAACAATTCAGTGGTTATCTCCCTTTGTGAACCGTGCTCATCATAGTGAATAAATAAAGAGTTTGTCTAAGCCACTTTTGTCTAGACTTGTATTATTAAATCCCAATGGCTATAGGATATTATTCTTGACACATTTACTGAACCTAAAATAGCAACGGTTTGAATGCATCTGCTTTAAAAAGATAATTAGCATATTTATAAATATTTGAGAAATACAATAAAATTTAAGTACGGTGCTTTTTTTTAATCGCTGCTTTCAGACGTGTTTTTTTATTGTTATTTCATGTTTTTTTTTTTCTAAAATGTGGTTGATAAAATTTATTTTTTGCTGTTTTTAGGAATGGTTAGATTTATTCAAAGGTGCCTTTTAAAACTATTTCAGATTTATTATCTGTGAAGAAATTTTAGCTATACATATGTTTTCTTAACAAATTTATTGTGTACGGACGATATAAAAACTTTTTAAGTAAAATAATTTTTTTTAAAAAAATGCACAAAATTGCATTAAAAAATTAATTTGAATTTTGAGTTAATCTCTGGATTGTATGAATATGTGTTTTTATCTGGAAAAGAATGCATATATTATTTTTTATATCGGTGGATATGTTGATATTCTCATTCCTAAAAACAGGAAAAAAATGTTTCAAATTTACTATCAACTGTGATAATAAAGAGTATTTTTGTTGAAATTTATCTACTTTATTAATTAAAATATGCATAAAAATCCATTTTTAAATTATTTATTTCAAAATTCTTAGTTCAGGCACTGGACAGAGGTCTAAACTATGTATCGCCAAAATACTATTGTGATTGAAGCATTATTATTATTTTTTTTTATAAAATCAGAATGTTTTAAAAATACATCATTATTTCTTCAATTTTTGAAAACAAATGCATTTAAATAATTGTATTTTTAATAATATTCATGAAACTCCTTTGTATGTATATTCTAATTCAAGTGACACTAAATATTAAAAATATTTATTCATATACTGTTACAAATTCACGGTTCCAAAAGTTATCAAATATCTTAGATAATTAAAAAATTTTAAGCTAATATTTTAGTTGATGCTTTAATTGCCGATTAAAATTTACGTTATTTGCTCCCTTTTTTCACATAGGGGTGCGTATACCGTGTTTTGGGGGAAAGGAAAAGGCCTTAATAGGCAAATTTTTCTCTGAAATAAGTACATCTTTCGTAAACATTCTGAAGGGTTTTTTATTAATTTTTATTTAACTCTAAAGCCTTCGGAACAGTTTTACTGTTATCAGTACAAAGAAAAGGATCATTTTAGGAAAGACGCATATATACGTCAGGGGCATTAAACACACCGGTTCAACGAGACGTAAATATATGACATCGAAAGTAAAGAAATTAATGTATAATAGTAATTCAGATCTCACAGTAATGCTTTAAATGTAATACCTAAATTAGTTTACTTTCTTAAAGTTTAGTTAAATATTATTTTACTTCTTAGTATTTGTGTTGCTAGCAATTTATCTTGTTTTTTCTAGGCATCATTTTTCAAGCCCTAACGGGAAATGTTTCATTTATTTTCAGAATAAATTTCGCGCGAAGTTGATGAACGGTCATCTCATGCATACGGTGGAACTTAATTAAATCGACAATAATATCCGTATGTTCATTTATAATCTTGACTTTTAAGCCTTTATGTTGGCAACATGTGAGGAATAAAATGGCGTCTTTTGAAGCTGAGTTATTTCTCCTTTGTCAGTGTTGCAGTAGGGTATTTTACCAGTGTCAAGAGACTCAAAGAGCAAATATTACCTCAGTTAGCGAGATGAAATTGTGTTTCCAACATTCATTTGCATGTTGGGCGTAATTACAATTCCGCTATCTCAGAGTCGTTTTAATTTCCCAGAAATCTTTTCAGCAGATTCTAAAGACTTCATGTTGATTTAAATTAAGGAAGTAGTCTTGAATTGAAACTTGATTTTCTTGTGGGAATATGGAATCAAAAGAGAACTCTCCAAGGCATGAGGAACCGTCGGCTCTGAGCAAAGTAGAAATCAGAAATTGGTATTTTTAATTCGAAAATCCTTTTAATGATGTTTTCTATCTTATCGTTTGATCTTAAATAAATTCGCCATTTAAATATTAACGAGATACTTACGAGATTTTTCAGTTGTGGCATAAATTCAAGGTCTTTAAGTAAATAAATTATATATAAAAAATTTATTTCTGTGATTCATCGAGTACTTATTTTGATCAATTTTACGAAACTTCTTTAAATAAATCGAAAATCCCCCCCCCCTCATGCTTTAATTAAACTTGTTTATTCAAATATACTTATTGAAAATTGTTTATATTCAAATAACGATTTAAACATTTCATCGAATGTAAGTTAAAATCTGCTTTTGAACATTAATCTGCATTCGAACTAAAATGTTATTGTTAAATATTTTAACTCTAACGCCTTCTAAGTTCTTAATTTATCATAGTGGTGTACACAGACTACGTTTCTGAGAGTGGCTTACGTTTTAACCCATTAAATACCATTGAAAATTTACGCGATTCGATCCAGAGTGCCACAGTTTCTCATACAGGTGCGCGTAATTAGGCAGAGTATTAGAAGAAAAGAAAAGCATTAACAAATAATTCCTTCTCTAAAATGAGTAAATCATTCGCAAACACTTTCAATGTCATTTCATTGGGTCTTGGGGATAATTTTTTTGATAGCACAACAAGCAAAGAATCGTGCTTCGGAAAAGCGTATATATACGCCACTGGAAGTTAATACACCAGCTGTGTGAGGCGTATATGTGTGAACGGCAATTAAAAACAATATATGAAAGCATGGAGGCGTAAACTCCAAGGTAAAAATTAAAAATTATTTGGTGTAAGGAAGAGGTTTGAATCCCCCAAACCCATCCATAGTATGCCAATGATTATGTGTATATTACAGCCATACAACATATACTTTAGACGACGAACAAATCAAAAATAAAATACTTTAAAAATGTAAAGTAATATATGTTTTTAAATCATGAACTATAAAGAACTCAGAAAATCCATGGTGTTCTAAATGTATTTCTTCCAATAGAAGTATTTTGCTGTATCAAGTTATTGATTTACAAATGGCTAAACTGTTTTCAGAAAAGAAATAAACGGGGTCGAATTTTGCCAGTTTTAAACAAAAATAACTTTTTTCTTGTATTGAAACTTAGGAGGATTACTAATAAAATATTTAAAACACTACAGAAACAATAATTCTGTTCAACATTGAACATATTTCATGATAGTTCTCAGAATTTCAAGATTAATGTTGTATCATATTTATTCTTAAAAAAACTTCGTTGTATAATAATAAAAAAAATAATAAAGTAAAAAAAAATTTTTTTTTTTAAAACAGATTGTAACAAAAGATAAAAACTTTTTGAAACACAAACACAAATAGAAGAAATAAAGAGACCTTGTAAAGAGAATTGCATCTTGACTTTTATTGATCCTATACGGCATTCCAATTGTTTTTCCCCCTTTAGAACTGATTGATAGGAAACAATGCATTCCTTTTCTGCTTATTTTATTCAAGTGTATATATTTGCAAATATATTCTTGAGCATATATTTCTGCACAAATGAATCAAATTGCTTTCTTTCATAGATGTTCCTCAGTTAACATTGAGACTTGGAAGCAAACTTCGCCATGCCCATATACAGGAAAACAACGACGTTTATTTCGAGTGCAACATCCGGGCTTCACCGTGGGTGTCAGAGATTGGCTGGAAGTTCGAAGACCACGAACTGCATACGAACACGACAAATGGCATCATCGTGTCCAATCAAAGTTTGGTTCTTCAGAAAGTACAAAGGTCCAGTAGAGGAAAATACACGTGCACTGCCACCAATAGTGAAGGGACAGGAGAAAGCAATGATGTTTTCTTAAGAGTTCAATGTAAGCTTAATTAACTCTATTATAATATTTACATTTGTTATCCGTTAATATAGCTTGTGCATAACTGTCTTCATATAATATTTTTGGAAATCTGACATAATCCAGAGATATTTTATTACATAAGAATTATCCCAATTATTATTATTATTATTATTAATAATTATTATTTAAATACTGTACTTTATAGATAGTATCGCATTTTACAAATTCACATCATAATATGATTTTAAATTCCATGACCAATTACATCTGGGTATATTGGGGGGGGGGATAGCCCCAATTACTTGTAGATAATTAGGCTTTTTACATGAAAAAATTATTTCAAGTAGTATTTCCTTTAATATTAGACTAATAGAACTTTTAATTTTTTACTATGGGGCATTTTTGACCTTTAACTATGCTTTGACCGTCTGTCTAAGCTCTACAACCAATGTAGTTTATCAAGATCAAATCCTAGTTGAATCCCTTGATTTTTTGGTCGTCAAAACTTTTCGCCAAATGGGGCCAAAAAAAATCCGTGTTTTTTTCAAAATAGCCAACTTTTGTTAATCTTAAACATGCAGTTTGTGTACAAATAGTGCAAACTTGGACATAAAATTATAAAATTTTGCGCCAAATTTTTGTCGCCAATGTATTAACCATTTTCTTAACCGCGTGTTCTCATTCTAAAATAGTTGCTCAAATTGAATTTTCAAGAATACAATTATCATAATCTCTTCAGAAATGAAGTGAAAAAAAACATTTCCTAGTCTTAACATGCATATAAATATACATATAATAGCCATGATCACTAACTCGTGGATGGCGTTGTTGAATCCCAATTTCTAGTCCTGATGCAACTGAGCACACGCCAAATAGAAAAGCTGATGCATATTATATATTTAGCAGTGGTTCAAAGTTTTACGTTTGCGTGATGTAAAAGTTATAGATGGTTGGAGTGCTAGCTCAAGGGCTATCTTCATTGTTTGGCCAAAGATAACACTTATGAGGTCCTTCGCCAATAGTCAATGCAGCGATTTAGAGCAGGATGTTAATGAACAGCCCTCACAATAATGTTAATCCTAAGAAATATCTGTTTCTTTAAACTTAGACTGATATAACCAGATTTCATTGTATAAAATGTAACCAAAAGAATAAAAAAGTAATATTAAAAAATTATAGGTCAACAATGAGAAAAATTTTATTTTAGTTACTTTTTATTGAACAATTATAATTGATATAAATATGTATGTACACATATGTCAGAATCACAGTATTAAGTGACAAAATAAAAAGCGGTTTTCCTTGTAATTTTCCATTTTTCTTTCTATATATTGTGTTGGACTATTTTTTTGTTTCTTACTATTTATTCATTAATTAAATTTAATTATTCTAATAAAATAGTATAGTAAAAAATAAATCACATTCTCAGAAATTTGGCCATCTAGTTCGAACCCATGTCCTTTGGATTATTAGCCCAACGCGCGCGCAAAAAATACTTTCCTTTATATATGTGCTGTTGTACTATTATTTTTGTTACTTTTTATTCACTTTTAGATTTAATTAATTAATTAATTTAAAAAAAAAACTGTATTAACATCAAGCATATTGACTATGGATGAATAGAAAAGTATTTCATTAACGATTGAAAATTTGAACAAGATATAAAGTATTTTTATGTCAATTCAATTATTCATTTTCTATTTTTTATACAAAAAAAAACTGTTTAGAAAATGTATAGAATTATGTATGTGTGAAATACATTTATTCTCCTCTTAAAGCAGTTTTTGAAGTGCATATTATTTTAATATAGTATTTTAAAAGTTTTTTAAATCCCTTTTTGTCTCCTTCTTTTGTTTTCCCCCCTTTGCTTATATATATTTTTTTTTATTTATGTCATAACTTTTAACTATCTTCTTCGCAGTCGCTCCTCTGTGTAAGCCTGGACAAAAGATTATCTACGGCGCTGCCCGGCATGAAGCGGTGCGTGTGCTTTGCGAAGTGGAAGCGGATCCACGCGAAGTATCTTTCCATTGGCAGTTTAACAATACAGCAGAAAGCTTGGAAGTAGTAACTTTTGTGAACGATGGAACAACGTCGACTGCTACCTACATTCCTAGAACTGAATTCGATTATGGCACGTTGCTCTGTTGGGGAACGAACATTGTTGGGTCTCAAGTGGAGCCTTGCATTTACACGATAGTTCCAGCAGGTAAGTCCTTACTTCTATTTTCTTAAGGTTATTATAATAATTCTTCTTTTTCTAATAAGCCAAATAAAACTCCGTGCTTCCCGGGTTGGACTAAATTCCAAAACGGCTATCTTTTGGTAGAGAAGTAAACTTTCAAGGTTAAAAAAACTTTAAAAATAGTACAAAGCGAGCTACTTTTTTCTTTGTAAGGAAATATAAGGCTTGTCGAAATGAGAAAATTGGACATATGTGATTGCGTCAGATTGATTGCAGCTATAACAGAGCCACCAAACAGCGACAAGAATGATGGTTGGAAGAAAAAGCATAGAAAAGAGATGGCGAGCCTTTATGGATCAAATTGCCATTTTTTAGACGAAATGTTCGATGAGGTATAGACATGCCGCCAAACAATTTTGAATTGTGACCATTGGGGAAATAAAAACTCAAGTATTAACGACTCAAAACTCTATATTTACTACGAAAAAAATACATTTTACTCTGTATTGATTTAAATGTTTTAGTTATATGTGTAATTCAAATTAAAGTAACATTAGTGTGACTTCTTTGTGGAAGATTAGATGACAAATAACTTATGTTAGGATTGTAAGACAATAATAATAAACAAGTGTGTTCCCCGTCGCCTCGCGCACCACGACCGATCACTCGCGTTCGTTAGTACTAATTCATAGTGAACTTTGTCAATTTGAACAAAAATGCAAACCGTTTTGATCAGTGACAAGCACAAAATATTGTGTCACGTGAAGTCAATGGCACGCGTGCCATTGGTTCGCCATACCTGGCATAAGACGTTCAACAATAAAAACCTGTTATTGGTAGAAGAAATTAATCGAAAGTAAAGACTTGCCGTATAAGGATGCATTCAGATCATAACAACGCGTGCTGGTATGGTTTTTGATTGCAGGAGGTGAGTTTAATGCGGACATTTGTAGATAAATGGTGGCAATCTGTGGCGAGCACTATTTAGGCCAAAACGTCTGGGAACAGTTGTAAAAGTTCTCGAGAAGGGCAGCAAACGATATCGGATCTCCATGACCATGTCGCCCACGTGTCTTCCGTGAAACCAAGGCAGCTTTAAAAAATCCGTTGGAAAATTTCAGAAAACCCACCGTACATACCACATTTGCCACCCTAGGGCTTTTAGACTTTTAGGCCACTTAAAATAGTACTACGTTTCTATTTGGACGGTGAATTGAAGGAAGCTTGGCAGGACTTCTTCAAGAATCAACCACATTCTTTCTAGAGTGAAGGCATAGACCTGCTACCGAAATGATAACCGTGTCACAACACCCATAGACATTTCTTTTGATTTCCAGGAATGGTTTTCTTTTTATCCAACTTGTAGACTCTTTACTTGGACAACCCTTATAGAATTAAATCCGAAGCTACGGTAGAAGTCCGATAATTCGGGACGTTCGGAACCGGCTCGGTGCCGGACTACCGAAAATTCCGGTCTATCGGGCGGTAATTATAAGAACAATTAGGTTAATAATTCAACTACAAATACAGTATGCAAATACATACAACAAAATTTATTTTACATTTCATATAATGTATGCACACGTACTGTAAAACATATTTCACTTAGATTTAAAAAAGTCACGAATGTCTTTTTGTTTTCTTGACTTTTGGCGTTTAGTATAAAATGTATCTTTAATGATATGGAAATCAATAATTTCTGAAGCACCGTTAGCTAGTACTAGCCTCAGGAAAAGAGATAAACTTATTTAGTGATTATGCAGCTTCTGCCCAGCTGATTTTTTCCTTTTCTTCCGTTTCGGCATCTGAGTCACTTTCTTCAAGATTTTGAGTAGGCTGAGGGTTTACTACAATGTTGATAATGTCCTCATCCGTTAGTTCTTGTTCAACAGGCTCATTCTCGTCGATTAGAAGCCACTCCTCTACCTCATCTTCAGGCAGGTTTTTCAAGGGATTGTCAGCACTTTTAACGACATCCAAAACTTTAGTCAGAGTGTCTTGATGATTTTCTTCCTCATCAGTCTGTAGAGTTAGGTCAGATGCAGGTTTGCAGCTGGCCAAAGTTTTCTCCAGCATTTTTGGAGTGTTGTATTTTTACCTGGTTCCCACAATAGCATAGACGGCATATTTTACTGTAAACTTTTTTTGAAAATCAGTCACGTCACAGTCGGCATTTAACAGGCCTTGAATAAAAGACCTTCTATAAAAGCATTTAAAATTTTGAATAACCCCTTGGTCCATGGGTTGAATCAAAGATGTTACGTTAGGTGGGAGCAGAGTAGCAACAATATTTCCAGAAACTAACTCATCTACTGGAGGGTGGGCTTTGCAATTGTCCAAAAGAAGAATGGTTTTAGTATCTTCTGGTAGACCAAGGCTTTTGAAGGATTCCTTGATCTCAGGCACAAAGTGGTGAAAAAACCAGTCTTTAAAGAGGGCGGCCGTCATCCACGCATTTGATTGAGCATCGTATTGGACAGGCAAGTGTGTAACATTCTTAAAAGCCCTGGGTTTTGCAGATTTTCCTATCACAAAAGGGGCCACTCGGTGGTTTCCAGACGCATTAGCACATAGCAAAACGGTTAATCTGTCTTTGTTTTTTTTTAAACCCTTGGATGCTTTTTCTCCTCCCCCAGCTAGTGTAGATGTTGGTAAACATCGCCACAATAGCCCTGTTTTATCAGCCACGATTTTCTCAAACTCGTCTTTGTATTTTTCTGCAGAGTTTTGGTTTTCTGAAAGTGTTTCTCCAGTTACATCAAGTCTTCGAATTCCATGCCGAAACTTAAAGTTTCTGAGCCAACCATCAGAATAATTACATTCAATTTCAGCAACTCCTAAATCTTGGCTGAATTTCTTTGCCTTTTCAACAATCATTGGCCTTGTTACCGGCTTTCCTTCAGAACGTACTGCACTAAACCATTTGAACAATACACTATCTACCTGTTCCAGTTTTGGTTTTTTTAATGTTTGTTTAGAAGCCAATTTTTCAGTTGTTACCGATTGAGAAGCAAACTTCATTAGTTAATCTTTTTGTTTTTTAATGTCATAAATAGTTGATGAGGCAATATTAAACTCATTCATTAAAAAATTTCTATTCTCGCCTTTTTCTAGCCGTTTGATGATTTCTAGTTTCTGATTGAGAGTCAGTGTTACGTGTTTTCGTTTCTCTCATTTTGAACTCGAAGGCTTAGGTTTTGAAAACATGGTCACTGTATAGTTAGAATGAAAATCACTTTTTTTATAAAGTTTCAAAAGTTACGTTTACTGCGATGTGAAAGGACACAAAACAACAACGCACAAAAAAATGGCGAAGACGCTTCGTGATTGATTAACGGAGCTGCACTGCACCTGAATTTGTTGTGACAGCAGAGACTAGCCAGCCGCTAATTGTTTCCGAACAACACCGAGGGCTTCCGGATGATCCCGAAAAACTTCCGAATAGCTCTCGAGCGTTTTCATTTGCTTTAAAGACACACTTTTGGAGAAAACCAAAATTTTTACAATTTTCCGGAGCGATGCCGGACTATCGGGCATTCCGGACTGTTGGATGCCGGAATAATGGACTTCTACTGTAATTTAAAAATGAAAAAAAAATCATTCGTATTCATAAGTATAGTAGTTCATATTTATAAAATGAGCTCAATCATTTCGTCGATAGTTAATATTGTTCGCGTTAGCGTTAAATTTGCAAAATTGAAATGAAGTATATTGTAAGATGGTATAATTAATAGGCTATAATGATATAGTGGATAAAGAGAAAAAGATAATAGCGTCTATAAAACATATTTTGACAAACAAAAAAAAATAAGATAACTGGAAGATAACTTTATGAACGCAGAGTGATAGTTTTAGAAAATGCTGAAGTAGTAATGGAAAATATGATACTGAGTATAACAACTGAAACCTGTTAGAAATGTGCAAAAGCTTTTTGTTACAAGTTAAAAGTTGTTTTTGAAGGTCGATACTTTAAATATTTGCTTGAAAAAGAAATTTTTGAAACGATCTTTTCTTTTTGTGTGTCATTTCAAAGATGTCATTATATTATTATTTTAAATTTATTTATTTTAACAATATGATTATGACCAGCTGATTTATTTTTTCGAATACAGAAGAAAAAAGTATATTCTTCATTCTCAATGATTTTTATCAAAATTTGTCATTTTTTCAGCTTCATTGATACTAAGCCTAATAACTTTCCAAAACTTCTTTTTAAATAAAATGTATCAACCATAGCATTGTTGCTGATTATGTCAAAGTATAAAAAACTTATTGTATTTGTGTGTCTGGTAAAGTTTTCATTCTTTTCAGAAGGCAATCCAGCTTGAGATTTCACTTGTCGATTTTTGAGACACACGTTCGAAAAGTGCTTTCAAATTTTTAATAAAACTTAAAATAATATGTTTGGTAAAACAAATGGAATTTATATTTCTTGCTCATATTACAAATGCCAGTTCACTGCGATCACGCTTCCATTGTAAGATTACAATAATGGAGCAACCAGCAAATAATTTTTAAAAAGTTCTCTGCCTTTTGCAAAATTTTAAAATTTATAAATAAGATGTACAAAAGTATGCCAAGAAGAAAGCCAAGCAGAGAAAAAAACAATTCTTTTAATAAATATAGTAGTCTCATACCTGCGTACAAATTTTTAGTAACGATTATATATATTAATTTACTGGAATTTTGAATTACATATAAATTGCTTTTATACATCAATGGAACTATAAAAGAATTCTGAATTTTTGTATCACTTTTATTTTAATGCTATATAAATTATAAGAAAATTTAGTATCATTATTACATATTTTACATGCACTATTACATATTTTTTTTAAAAATTGAGGCTACTATTCGAGAAAATGGAAAACTGAAAAATGTCAAGTACAATGAATTGATTGATTAAGTAATGGATCTTATATGTAGATAAAAATCAATTAAATACCCTGAAAAAAGTTTCAAATGAATAAATAAAATAATAACAATCTTCTAACAGAGGAACAGCTTATATAAATTCCAAATTATTTGTTGTTGAGAAACCTAACTAATTATTAAACAAACAAAAGGGGGGGGGGGATCAAGGAAAAGAAGAAATAGAAAGTTGAAACTGAAAGATAAAGTTTTTGTAATATTTCTTGGCGTAGCATTTAAAAATTCCAAAAAGAAAATACGAGTAGCATAACACAAATTAAATATGAAATATTCAAATTTAAAAACTAATAATTAAAAATATTACAGTTTTTTAAATAATTTTCCAAACATAACTTAAATTTTTTTTCCAAAACTTTTTCTTACCACCGATAAAATTTTTTGCTTTCAGTTATGTATTAATTTATTGCATGTATTCAGTGGAGCACACAAGGGGGGAGTCCTGGGGTTCCAGACACCCCTCCCAAAGCCCTTAATTTTTTTTCGATTGATGATAATCCTATTTATATATATAACGTAAAATTTAATTAAGTACTTGTAATTAATAATTTATTTTATTATTAATGCTAATTATTAATTAATTTATTTATTTTTTACTGCTTTTTTTGTCAACTAAATTCACAAAATCAGTAGAATCAATTGGTGTGTCTTGAGGTATGATACCAGTTGGGGGAATTTCAACCACAGACTACTCCCCCCCCTCCTTGAAAATTTTTTGTGTGCGCTACTGTATGTATTGCATTAGGATGCGTATATGAATGCAAAAAGAATTTATAAAATTAATAAATTAACCATATTTTATGAATTTAATAGTAATTAACCTACTGGAGTGTTGTTTCTTATTCCAGCCAGTAGAATTTTAAATTTCTGTCCAACAAAAAAGAAAACACAATAAGAAAATAATAATAATAGTAATTTTCTTTATAAATAATTGTTACTATTTTCTTTAGTATTATTGCATCGTTTTCAAATGTTAATCCTCTCCATTAATTCTATATGAAGGTAATTTGGGGGGGGGGGTAAACCTTTTAAGAACAATAAGTAAAATATAGCAAGAAGCGCTTTGAGTACATTTTTAGCTCCACTTTTTATAAAACAAAGTGCAATATTTCGTGCAAAAAATAATACCAACTAGGATTTTTATTGGAATTTCTACTTAACTCTTTCTTTTTATTAAAATGGGGATTGGCTGTTTAGTTTTATTAGACAAAAGGCCATACTTTACAAAATGGCACCAAACTCGGATATATAAACAGAGAAACGTTTATATATGACCTAAATTAAAATTCTTTTAAGCAAAATTTTGTTGCTTTTTTCTTTTTCGAAAAGAACAAAAAAAAAGGGGGGGGGAGGTAAAAGGACTGTAAAATGGGACAAAAATAGAGATAAGTTGTTAAGAGGTCCTTAGAGTGCATTCGTACTGTTTGCAAAAGACCTTATGAGAAAAAAGTGAATATTTGAGTACCTCGGAATCGTATAAATCCTATATTTATCTGCAAAATCCAAACCCTTGGTGTCTTAATAACGGAAAATATTGTTGTTAAAAGTACTTTTTATCTGAGTTGGCATTCAATTAAAAGGCCTTTTTGCAATATTCCTAACAAGATTTTCCTTTTTTAAAACCCAAGTTAACAGAATCGCGTTGCACAATGCTTAGAATATAATGAAGTATCTCAAAATAATAAATAATAAATAAATCATCAAATACCAAAATACTGCCTGTTGAAAAATGTGTGTTCTAGCTGGAATTTTTTGAGAATAAATTGAATGTATTTTGCTTGCCATTGATATAAATATCCACATATCATAGTTAAAGATTTGCTCTATCTTTTTAAAATAACCACCAAAATGTATCCCACTTTTATAAAGAAACACATGTGAAGCAAATATAACACTAGTCTTATATTTCAGTATCAATTTGTAAATGCAGACCTTATTTTGTACATCACGAATGGTACCCCTATTCAGAAATTCTATTTAATGTTCAAAACATATTTCAAGAATGTATTTGGAATATTTTTATATAAGTAAATTTAAACATCATTATATTTATTGTAAATATAATAGTACTGATATTTTTTTATATATTTGAATATTGCTGATATTTAGAAGTAGTAGACTGTTGGAATTTCAATGGAATATTTTCAATAACACTATCCGGATATTTAATAAATAAATGCACATATCTATATGACATGTTTACTTATAATTTTATATATGCTTGTATATACTATAATTTTACTTGTAGTATTATGAATTATTTACTAGAAATGCTGAACAGTCTTTATTTAATTCTTATCCCGTATCACTAAAAATTTAAATAGTTATATGTTTTTATTAGTGCACCTATATGTAAATATAATACTGCTGATATTTTGAGTAATTGAATATTGCAGATATTTTTAGAAGTACATTTCTTAGAATTATTTACTTATATTATGAAGCTCAATACTTCCGTTAGATACTGTTAATGCTCAATACTTTCGTTAGATACTGTTAATGCTCAATACTTTTGTTAGATACTGTTAATGCTCAAATTCTTTCTGAAATAGTGCAAAATGTTGTTTAGTTGTTGAAAAGAAGGATATTGTGCCGTTGCAAACAATTTCTACGGATGTACAAATTATTTATTATAAGTCTGGAGGCACATTTGCAAAAAGTATCTAAACTCGAATAAACAGGATAGGGATATCTAAAAAACTGGATATTTCTGAATTTTTTCTGAAATATTTTTACATGTTTTTGGATAAGCAATACTCTATTTCTTTCGATGGTATACAGTTTTATTTGCGATGAACGAAACGTTTTTCTCCTAAATGTGTGTTCGAAATAATGCAACTGTAAAAGTAACAGTAACAATACTTGTTTCTCAGAACTATTGACTTGTTGTTTTAAAAAGTATCAGCGCATGCAAATGATTCATGACCTTTATTTTACAGATAATTTAAAGACTTAAATATGTCTTAAAATTTGTGTGAGCTTTGTTTTTTTAAAAATATTTTCAACTAGTGTTAAGAGGATACATATAATTATATTCCGTTGGGCCATAGAAATGCAGAATTAAAATCATGCATATAACTAACTTAATTATATTGTCACGTAGAAGGAATAAGGCGATGTTATCCAATACACAATTTATTTTGTCGTAGTGTTTTACACGGGCAGCACCACAACTGAAGACCTATCCAGCTGCAGTACTTTTATAAACCTGGTGGAGGGTACTAGAATAACCACCAGGGGAAAGATTAACATAAATTCAATTTACATAATTTGCAAATGTCCATAATAATAAATAAAGTCATGATTGAATTTAACAAACAAATATCTGGGAGGCTCGAACCCGAGCCACTTGCATTGTAGAGCAGTGCTCTAACCGTTCGGCCACTCAGAGCGTATCAGTTTGTGACAATATTATATTTAAAAAATGACTCAACAGAATTTATATCATCCGCACATTAGCTCTTCGTTATCTTTCAATAACACAATCAAAAATTAGCGCAAAGCATATGTCTAGATATTCAGCTATAATAGGTTGAAGAGAGCAACAAAGAGTATAAATTGGGTAATTGGTAACGTTGACAAAAAAAATTATATTAATTATACAGTAATGGCTTAGACAGTAATGATTTCTAAAAAAAGTCTAAAACTTTTGGGCGGGGGGGGGCATTAGGAGCACAATTGGAGCTGATGAAATGATCTTCTGGCCTTAGTCTTTCAATGCCCTCGCAGCTTCCGACATAAAATTTGGGTTTAAAGAAGATTATGTTTCACTTGAGATAGTCATCCAGTATTCTAATATAGGAACCTCATGTGTCGCTGATCTATAAAAGAAATTTTAATTTCAACACAGATCATCAAAGAAAAACTGGAGACATGGCAAAGCTGTTACAGATTTTGAGCTATTGAAGGTGAATTGTGAGATGTACATGCCCTCAAGTACATAAGCAGATACATGTTTTGAAAAATTATGGAAAATTTTGTGAGTTTATCCGCCTCTCATTAGAGCCATCTAAAATTTTCGTTACACACACATACATATATATATATATACTTGCATATGTATATATACTAAAGTCGGGCACTGGAATAGTAACGTACATATATAAGCATACAGAAATATTATTATAAATATAGCAAAAAAAATTCTTAGTTTTACATATCTGCGATTGTACATGAAATAAATGAGGGAACACGTGAACTGCATAAATATACAGAAATTGTTAATTCATCTTAAAAATTAAAACATGCACTTTCCTAAGTGATAAAATTTGACTTATAAAGTGATGATTATTGCCAGATAAAATTAAAACTCATATTAAACAGGATTCCTTCAATGAATAAATACCTACCTTATGTTCTTTACCATATTTCAGCTTCTGTTTATTTCATAAAAATTAAAATGAGGGAAAGTAAGTTTTTGCATATTTTTCTTAAGGAACTTATCGACCTCTTTTCGTGTTTATCAAAATTAATTCAAAATTAATTTGAATTCTGTTTAACTCGATGAAAGCATTTCGAATAATCTCGACAGGTATTTTTTTCGGAGTCTCTTCCAATAGTTCTTTCAGAATGTTGTCATTCTGTTGCTTCTTTTAAAATTTACTAACATTTGCGTCATTTTCACGTCAAGTAGTTCTTATACTATTTATTGAAATTTGTTGTTTTTAGAGAAGGTTTTTTTTAGGATATACTAATACCAAATCATTTTAAATATCTTACAAATCATAGACACATTCATGAGTTCCAAAGAGTATGTATATAACTAGCGCCACCTATATCAATTCTAATTGGTCGATCTACATATTAATTTTCTTTTTGAAGAGAGGAATGAACAATGTCGTATCACGCGTAGTATAAATTTAACATTTTCACAAAATATTTTACTTGTTTTTGTATTGAAAAGAAATATATACACTTTCTTGTACTTCTTTAAAATAATGCTCTGTTCTAGTTTAAACATATAAAGAGAAATAACTTATCCCCTTTGAATTACAATAAACTCATGCACTTCACTTGTTTCCTTTTATTTAAGAAATAATTGAAAACAAATTTATTTTAAATACAACTTTCTTAGATGTTTTCTTCGAAAAAGAAAAATTTTAAAATTTGTAGCTAATTGTTTTATCTAGACTTTATAAGACCTATTCTGAGTTAAGAAGGTTTACCAGGTATAGAAACCTTATTCCAAGATTATGTGCAAATAGTCAAAAAATGTCATTTGGATACTTTAAAAAATACTAGGGAAGAAAAAATACATTGTTACCTCTCTAGATTGGTGCATACTGAATACATTATTTTAATAACAAATTCAATTGATAAGTAAACACCCACTCAGAATTTTTATCTATTATCATACCATATGAATGATTTAAAAGAAGAAACATTCCTTAGTAGTGATACATTTTTAATCATTGACATTGATAATAAAACAAACGAACAAAAGAAAAATATACTTTCTATTATGTACAGCACCGTGCTTTGTAATGAATAAATAATGGACTATCTGTGCCTACACACCTTTCATTTGATTCTTTCAAGACAGAAAAATCCAGAGTACATTTTCTAGTTATTTGCCCTCGTTTACGTTTTCAATAACAGTGTGAAAATGCAAATATTTATTCTATTCTTTCCTACATCCTAAGCGAATAGGTGATAAGACAAAAGGAAAACAAATTGCCACTTTATTCGCTCTTCTTAGCTGATACTCATTTTTCCAAATATTTGTGATGCATGAATCGTTAAGTAGTAAAGATGAGTTGAGTTGCTTCTCACCTGCATTCCGTCGTGGAAATCAAATAAATGTCTTTGTTTCTGAAAATGTTTAAATAAGCTGAAGAAAAGAAGGAATTTCGGAGGGAAGCATATCATTTTCATGGAAGGCCTGCAAAAATGGCAATATCCGGAAATGACGTAAGATTACCATGACAACGAGAAATATGTCGACTGACTTCTTGATGTTGCTTTTTCGTGATAAACTACTCGATTCCTGCTTTCGCTCGATTTACTATCACTCAGTTTTTTTTTATTTTATTTATTTTATTTCCATTTTTTTCTGCTGATATCTCCCCTTCTAACCTCTTCGAAAAATTTTATACTCTGATTTGACTATTCCAGAGGTTTCCGCGTTCTTCTTTTCTCCCCCCCCCTTTTTTTTTCTTCTTTTCTCCGGAATTTCACTAGTTTTGCATATTTCCTTTATATTTCCAGAGATGATACTCGTAACCTATGAATAGGATTATGAGGACGAGAAAGAAAAAAGTAAATACTAACAAACAGAAGAAGAGGTAAAGAAAAGGCAAAGGAAAATGATGCGGAATTTATTCTTAATGTTTTCCTTTCTTTATTTTTCGTCAAGAAGTAAAGCATATTTTTTTTTTTTTTGAAAATTCTTGAACAGCTTTAAATTTAAGACTTACAGACTGGCATTGTCTATTTCGCTTGTGAATAAGCAATACGTGTGTGTAAATCTACATTATCAAGAAAAAAGACAACATAAGCTATGTAAAGTATTCTGTCAGTATTTTGAACAAATGTGGATAGAAGTGCTGGTTTTGAAATGTTCTTATTGATGTTTTCGAAAATTCACAAAAGCATTTTTCCATATTTGAATTTCAATATTGAGATAAACCATCTGTATCATGAAAAGGATTTGGTGTTTTCTTGAGTGTCATACTCTAATGGTCCAATTTCTTTCGAATGCAATGAATTTTATTTATACACAACTCGATTGCTCATTTTTGTTTTTACATTTATACATATATCCTTCAATCTTTTTGCGAAAAAGGAACGACTTGAGGATAAGAACATTTGTCTCCTATTTATCCATCAGCTTTGAATGAATATTAAAATTTCCCCTATTTCAAATTTTATGAAAGATCTCCATTAAACAAATGCAATAGCAAATGGGTTTAGATATCCCCAATATGGAAAAGTAAAAAATAAGAAGAAAAAAACATTTGTATCAATACATTCTCTCTACGTTTTTAATTCAAAATATTAAGAGATTTTAATATCAGGGTGTTATAGTTTTAAAAAAAGATATGTTTTTTGGTTGCTTAAGGTTCAAAATATATTTTTTTATCAAAATGATTTTAATATATATTATTGTTTTTTTTTTAAACTAAAAAAAAACATTATTTTTCTTTGCTCTGAAAGATCAAGTTTTTTAAAAATACTTTAAAATATATCTTCAAAAGTCTTTAACAAATACCTTAATTTTAAAATAAATTTTTTTCTTAATTAAAGCAAAATCTTAAAGTGCCTATTCCTCATATTAATACAGTAATATTTGTAATTTATTTAAAATTTATACCAACGCATAAATTATGAGCCTCCGTATTCAAAAATGCAAATTGTATATATGAAAATACCCTTTCAGAAATATAAGTACTATAATAGAAAAAAAAATACGTACACATCTTTTTAGTGTATGCCTAAATTTTGCAGAACAAATAACAACATATTCAACATTTCCTCTAGGTTTACCCTAAAAAAAAATAGAAAATTAGAAGGTCCAGTCACAGAGAGAGAATTGTCAAAATGTATTTAGATCCAAAACCAAAAAAGTAATATAAAAAGAAGAAATGTTCTTTATGTTGAATATAAAGTTAGCCAGCATTCCTTTGTATGTCTCAATATGTGTATAATGTAAAATCCATGAGATAAGCTTCGTTTGTTTGAGTATTAGCACACATGTAAGAAACCCCTTTAAGAAGTATATATTCTGCAACCTGTAAAACACAGTAAATATCATTTTTTAATATAATAGGATTTAATATTAAAATACACTAAAGATTAGTTGCTATCAAAATAAAAATTTAATTCGTATTTTGAGAGAGATTTTAAGCGTTTAATATCAATTCGAACAATTAATTTGGCGACAAAAAATCTTTAATTATAAGGTATTAACACATTTTCTAGACTAAATGCATTAAACTAATCTGTGACAACCGCAGTTGAATTTTTGGTTTAAAGCTCATTTTAATCAGACATTGCCAATTTTTCAACTTTATTCCTCTGGAATTCGTACATTTCTTTTTAAATCTAAACTATTGTACTTATTTAAATTCAATAGTGTGCATCAGAAAGAGCATAAAAAATATTTTAATGTATTGATTTTCATTTAAATATTGTGTTGGCATTTTAATTACAATAGTCAGGATTTAAACATATTGCTCTAGTACTGTTGTAATGGGGGACTATTCCTAGTTCCCTCTAATCCCCCTTGTCTTCACTCGGACCCGGCTAGATATGTCAAGTGAACTAATTGATAAGTCGACATGATTCACTAAAATTATTTTACTTTTCAACACAAGCACAATAATAATCCAAATAAGATAATGTAGACCAATGATTAGAGCGCGAAGGTCAGACCAGTTAGCCTGGGAATAATATTTACGGACATTCAACTAATTTATACGATAACATATACAAGCTCGTTCTTAACTCAGATGCACACTAACAATTTACTCTCTAACTTCTATTTAAATAATAGGCCCAATACCTGAACTCTTGTCAGTCAGAAGTGCTACAGATGAGACTTTGAACACTAATAGTTGTCTTGATCAGGTCCCATCCGAGTGATCCTCACTTTGGATATCTTCAATTCTCACTTCAATAACTCACGATCCTCCCTTCACTTACTCTCAAAACTCACAAATACAGAATTTATATAATAAGCTCAATTTGCATAATCACGTTTTCTTACCTTCGGTGAAAATTGGTTGAGATAATTATTTTTCTTAAAGAATCCCCAAAGGGTTAGTAAAGCCGCGTATAGATCCGTCACAGTGTTAATGTAGCACAACTAAACAGATGTAAGATCTTTAACATTTTGTAATACTTACGTATTATCGCAACAATTACCAAACTATATTAATAACTAACCAAGTTAGCAACCCCTGTTTCCTATGTGTTGTATGCTCTGAAATGATTCCCATGTGCTTCATTTCATATAATGTATCCAATAGTTTGCGGTAACATGTAAGTACCTATTTTGTTTACCAATTGACTTTTCTTGTACATTTATACTCGTTTTCAAAATAATTAATTGTAACAAAATTCACACAAGCGACATTTTACTTTAGGAAATCACAATAAACAGGATTTGAACATATCGCTCTAACACCGTTACTGTAGGTACACCGAACACAGATGAAAGCCATGCAACATTTTGTTTGTGATTTGTTCTTTATTTTACATTTATGCTCCTTTTTTAAATAAATAATTATAACAAAAACACACTAGCCGCATTTATACCTCAAATACTTCTTTTTTATTTTTATTTTAAAAAATCACCCTTATTTTCTTAGGTCCTCCAGATTCTGTAGAGAACTGCAGTGTCACCAATCAAACGGAGGATTCGATGATTGTCGAATGTAGCCCAGGCTACGATGGAGGCCTTCAGCAGCAGTTTGTGCTGGAGGTGCATGAGACTGCCCTGCACAGGCTGCAGGTCAATCTGAGCGCATCCTCCTATCCATACTTTCAGGTCCGCGGGCTTCCATCCGGGACCCACTTCGTCGCAATTGTCTACGCAGCCAACGCCAAAGGGAGGAGTCAGGCAGTCGTGATGAGGACCCACACGCTGCCTGGACCTGAAAGTCAAACGAGAAGAGGTAAACACTCAAAGCAAAAGTAGAAAGAGAAGCAATGTGTAGATGTGTTTTGATTTTGAATTTTTTTATACAATTGAATATGAATAATAGCATTTTTTTTTTATTTTAGAGCCTAAGTTTTGCTGTTGTTTGTAATTAGCGACATATCGTCGTTTATTGTTTCTTGTCAACTTCAAGCATGAAGCAATTGAGAGTTCACATAATTAATAAACGTTGAATTCTTTATAAATATATTGCCTTTGGTTTACAAGAGTTCAAAAAAAAACTTTTTTTATATCAAATATATACTTTTTTCATTCTTTAATTGTATGCAATAATATAAATCAGTGTTGTCGATCACTAAATAAGGAACGAAAGGTTCTAAATGAACCTTTGAATAAATTCATATATATATATATATATATATATATACTATATTTCGAAACTATGATTGTGAAAAAGAGTATAAATGAATATGTTTCTAATATTTGGTACCAAACAGTGGCGTAGCGAACACCCCCGTAACCCGCGCAATTCGGTAGGGGCAATGGCAGGATTCTAGGGAACCAGAAGCCTGACTGATGTCAAGTACATACCCATTGTAAGATCCGGCTTGGCGCCCTAAACCTGACTTTGCAGAGGGCCCCTAATAGTCTCCATTATGTCATTGGTGTCAACTGAATTAGAATACGCATATCAAATTGATTTAGGGATGTTATTTCAAGAAAAATTATTTAAATTCAATTTTTTTGGCAAAAAAAAACGAAGAAAGAATGGCCTTTTGAAGACATTCTACTTTTATGAAAAATACTTCGATATGAATAATATTTTGCCTATATATCTCTCTATGGGACTTCTAATCAAAGCCTAAACTAGTATTTTTGCAAAAATTCGCATTAATTTTCAAAGCTACGTTCAACTGAAATAATAATCAGCGTCTTTTCTAAGATTTTTCAATTCTGATGTATCAAAATAAGAACAAATCCGCTTCTAAATATACATCACAATTCCTTAACGAGGCTAAGTTGTCATATCAATTAGCGTCATAAAAGTAGCCCCAGAGGTAAAGTTAGACAAAACGTACGTGAGAAATTACTGAAAACTTTGTAAACAAAATTTGGGGCATGTGCGGATGATTTTATACGAATATATATTAGAAAATTAGGCATAAATGTGTAATACACACAATGTGTCGAATAAATTGCTTTGTGCTTGATTTTTGACGAAAATCTATTCAGAAATGCGTCTTTGTTTTTCTTTTGATTTTTGCTTTTTTTCCTTTTATAACTAACTCATGTCAGCTTCTTGTAACTTTACTTAACAAGAATTAAATGTTTTCCTTTTAGGTAAAGCCTATCAATGTACTGCCTGACTCCTTCCTTCCGTTTTCTTCTTTTTCTACATTTCTTTCTAACATTCTTTTGTGCGTGTGTTTCTTGAGAATACTCATACTGTACCTTGTACTTTTGTGTTGTACTCTGAGTGTTTAGATTGTGAGAGCAAAGAGAAAATTGAAAATAACTCTTTCAATGATTCTAATTTAAAAATTTAATTCTTGCTTGCTTGCTTGAAACTCTTTGAAAATCAAGAACCTATTTTTTATGTTTCTTCCTTTAGTTTTGTAATCCAGAGATTTTCACACAAAAGTGTTATTGAAGTTTAACATTTTTTTTTGTTCTTTATTAAATTTATATCTATGTAAAAACGTACATGTAATTTCAGTTAAGATATTTCCTGATACATTCTTGGAACTTAAATTTTAATATTTGATAAATTTCACTTGCATTAAAGGATTAATACTTAATTTTAAAGCATCACAAATAATAATAAATTCTGTTTCGTTATATGAAAACTCAAACTATTGTTTCGTTCTAAGAAAAGGTACTTGTATATACTTAGAACAATATATTTTAATTTTTGTTTATTCTTTCTTATTTCCCGCATTTTTGTAACGATATTTTAGAATTCAGTTTATTAATATTGGAAACATTTATATCCATCAATATTTAAATGTATAAATTATTTTTGTCGTAAGCAATATAAACTAGAATCGAAATTCCTTAAGATTCTTTTAGTGATTTTGTTATTTTTATGCTTGTATCAACTAAAACTATCACATGCATTATAAATCTTAAAATTTCAGAAACAAAGCAGAATAAGAATTTTGTCAATCCAAATCATTAATTAAAATTTTAGTTTTCCATTCAAAAATTAACGTAGAGTCCGTTTTGGTTATTTAATAATTATTATTCCGTCTAAAAGGATAAATATTTGCAAAATTCCTTTTTTCCCTCTCTATTAAAGACTAACCTCTGAAACCTATTTGTTAAATTTTATGTTTCAAGTGTAAGTGTGAGTAGAAATTTTATTGAAATTGAATTATTTATTATTTTAACTTTAATCTTTTATTTGCATTTATATCTTTATCTAATACACATTAGCGTGAAGAAGTAAGGAGAAGGGGGTTCTGGGTTTTATGAGCTGTCATGGGTATCTAATCAGAGGGATCAAGATTACGAGGTGAAAGCTAATTGCCTTTGTCTTTCTTCTATGGGCAATTTAACAAATAATATATCAGTCTATAATGTATAAGTATGTTCTAACCCTTTTGTGTGGGCCTTTGAAAGATTACTTCACATCTGCATGATCTAACAGAATCCACCTGTGGGAAGTGCAAAACCCATTATAATTAATTACTCTTGCTATTATAACGATGGAAAGACTAATTCCCACTTTAGTTTTATGCTACTGTACATAATCCAGCGATTATGACATCCGTAAATAGGACAAAAACAGATGGTACTAAAGAAGAAGTTCCTTGTCCGAAATCTGTGACTGTATATAACGATGTCATGGGAAGGGTTGATTGCTTCGATCAAAGAGAAGAAAGTTACCAAATAAGATCTGTAAAATGGTGGCATCATATCTTTTTATTTTATTATTGACCTTGCTATCATGAATAGTTTCATACTGTGACAAGTGAACAAAAGAAACAGAAGTTTAGACCAGCTAATATTCCGTATAGTATTAGCTCGTTAGCTAGTAGACGAATATTCCTCAAGAGAAAAGGAAGGACGTTTCTAAGCAAACAAGTGTGTAGCTTCGGATGATGTACGCTTAGTCAGTGGGGGAAATCATATATACCAAAGATGGTTTCCAACTATAGACGATGTAGGTTAAGTCACAGCAATTGACAAGAAAAGAGGCCCTGCTACATGTGTGCATAATGTGATGCTCATTGCAACATGCTTCTCATATTTTCATGGCAAATAGTTACCATTAAATTCAGTTTTCTTTATGATGGCGAATGATTGATTCCTTGGGCAGTATTTTTCCCTCCCCTAAAATTTAAATGTATACATAAAACTCGACAAAATGAAACATATTTCTTTAAATGATATTGTTTAATTGTTAATAAAACATAAAAAACTGCGAGAAATTAGAAAGAGAAATAAATGGTCCACAAAAGAGTTAAATACCACTTTTTATGTGTTTCATAAAGCTGCTAAAAATTAGAGAATGTAATATTTCGCGTTATTCTTAAATTCCCTTATCCACATTTCGGCAACAAATTCAGAATATATGATCCAAAATTCTGTGAGACATAAATGCTCTACGATGCAGAATAATTCTTGTGTGTTTCAAACCACATTTGAACAAAAATCCTTTTCATTATACTAACCCTCACACATAGTGAATGGAAATGAGTGGATGATTCCCTTGGTTAGGGTTATTCTTGAGAATTAATAGATAAAGCTTAGAAACATATATCTTCATATTTCATTTTTTTCATCCTTCTTATAAATTAACGGTCACCAAACAGTCATCCATGGAAATTTTTGAATGTCCCCAGAAAAATTTGAACATTATTTTTATTTATGTGATGATTCAGTTTCAAAAATGACGAGTAAAAAATATTTGGGCTTAAGCGACCTTTGCTGGCTTCCGAGTCTTCTAATTTTCGTTTAAAAAATATGTTACGGAATATGGATCATACTTTTTTTTTGTATATTCTAGTTACTACTTTAATGCGAAATTAGTTCTGGTACTTAGGTATTATCGCAACAGTTACCAATTTTTTAATAACTCGCCAAGTTGGCAACTCCGATTTCCTATGTGTCGTACGCATTGCATTTGCAACCAGGTGCTTCATTTCATATAATATCGCCAAAAGGTTGCGATAATACGTAAGTACCTTAGCTCTTAATTTAGTGATGTTTTAGTTATTTTGCTTGTATATCTAGTGACATTTGTAATTTAGAGTAGGAAACCATGGTAAATTGGTGGCATAACATTTTAAATGGTGGATATTGCTTTGCGTTACCGGATTGCTCTTGCTTTTCCTGAAGTTCTATTTCATGCAATGTAAATAGAGGTGTAAATAAGAGAGAATGTAGTTATAATGATCTGACATAGTATAGTGATCAACTATATTAACGGTCCACCATATACTGGTCCCTCATATTAGTGGTTTACCAAATATAAAAATATATATTTAGTGGTCCATTAAGTTCTAAAGTTTGGCGTTCACTGCTTTAAATGATCCCTGACCGAACTTCATTATAAGGACTTGGTAAAAGGCAAGATATCTTAAAGGATTAGAAAAGTTAAAGAGAATTTCAAATAATCTGCTTATACTTGTTTATAGGTTAAAATATATTATTGGACGTATTGGGAGTATGCTAAAATATACATACTACCATAGAAAAAATTGTAAAAAACAGTTAGCTAAAATAATTTGTTTCAATATAATTTCTAGGTACTTTTAAACAAAATTACTTTATTGAATATTTAAATATCTTCCAATTTTCTTTTGAGCATCACTAAAGAAGAAGTTGCTCTTTATCGAAAAAAGAAAATAAATATATATATACATTAATTATACCAATTATTGAACTTAATAACGACGATAAATTACAATACATTCTTATTCATTTAACAAAATCATGATAGTTAACAATAAATCATTAATTACAAAAAAAAATCTAATTATTTCCGTTAACGATTTCTTCTTAAAATTTTTATCATAAATCCAAAAATATTGCCAGTCAATCACAGCAACACCATTCTATGTGGATTAGAACGTGTCTTTTTGTTTAATGGGCGCAACAGAAAGGATAATTAAAGGTTTCAGTAATGGCACACGCCCTGGTACTAATGAGCATGGATTAAGAATGGGGCAAATGACACCTAAATGATTTAATTAATAAGAAATGTTTCTGATTTTCAAGGTAGTTAAAGTTCATTTGTGTAGGTGGGGACGGCCCTTGCGTATGATTAATGTCGCTAATTATATGCTGTCTTTTGTTCACTAGCGATGTGTGATTTAGACTCACAAATCATAACTCAAAGTACCATTGATATAATATTCATGCCAGTTGAATTTACATCCGGTAAAGAGGGTTTGTTTTCGTTTTTTTTTCTGCATCATTACAGGTGGTTGATGGTTTAGTATTTCATGTCATATTGTTCCAAGAAGAAATGAACAATAGTGGAATTACCAATTGATGCCTTTTTGCTTTTGATGTTTTTACAAAATAACCATCCATTATACAGGTTACGAGTATTTTGCTTTAAATGCAGACAAGATGATATTTGTACGTATATTGTTTTACAAGAAGTATAATGCGTGTTATAGGTCTAAGAATTTATCTTCACGCGTAGACATTACATGCTTAGTAGCAATGGATATATGAATTATAATACGAAAAGAAAAGTAAGAAAATAATGATGGCTAGTGAGACCTTGAACCAGCGTTTCTGAAACTGTGAGGGTGTATTAATCCTAGTAAGAGGACACACGGGTTTATCGAAGAATCGAAAATAAAAGATTTCAAAAAATATTTTACTGAAATGAATCAAAACAAAATACATTCTGAGGGAATAAAAAACACACTTTTACAACGGTATATTACACTTATAAATGTATCAGTACTGCACAATATATTTGATCATTAATTTATATATACTAAGTTAAGAACACGTTTAATAATTACTAGTGACTCCCATGGGCTTCTCAAATAAAAAATTATATGCAAAATTTAACACTTTTCTTGATAATTTGTACTGTTTATATTTAAAGTCGTATTGTAACTTAAGCGTCAGAATATATTATTATTGAATTCAATGCATTATTATTGTATGGAGGGAGTGCCATGAAAATAATGATTGAAAATTGGGTCGCAAACGTTGAAAGTTTAAGAATCACTGTCTTAAAGGAATATATGCTAGAAGGATTTTAGGAACGGAATACCTTAGAAAATGTTATTGTTTTTGGTGTATGTTTTAGCAATTAATAATAGCCCCAATTTTTTTCATTGAAATTTTATGGAATCACTTTTCATTTAAATAATTTAAGACTCTTTAAATTGTAGCAGTTCTTTTTTTCCCCCGTGAAATCTATAATTATAAAATCGTTTATTTTTCTACCTGGCAAGCAGTTCAGAAACTTAGCCACTTATATTTATTTTCTAATAAATAGTAGCACATAACTCTATCGAAGCTTCACTTTAACAAAAGTAAACAAATGGTATGTTTTAAATGTAAATTTTTATAGATCTGCATAAAATATATATAAAAAATATTAGGTGAAGCTTTTAAATGAAATTTAAATAAAAAAAAATTATAGAATTCTGTATTCTGATGATATTGTCACTTATAATGCTAAATTTATTTTATGGAATTTGAATTTGTATCAATTTCAAGTTCTAAAATGTTATTCATTCTATTCTCTTATATTATAAATTTGAATGAGGATATTTTATTTTAAAAAACGTTACTTAAAAAATCAGAATATGTTTACTACAAAGAAAAAAACGTATAAAAATAACAAATTTATAGTTTGATAGTTCCCACTTGCATTTGTAAATTGATTTAATGTACTGTTAGAAATCTCACTTGAGAAATATTTTGTGTTAAAAAATTCTTTATAATGTTTTTTACTCAGTTCTATTATTTAAAGGACTAAAATAAAGTTTTTAACTTGATAAAAATTAATAGAAGCTTAAGTTATTTAAACTTCTTAGGTTATTAATAATTGGTTTCTTAGAATGTTTTTTTTTCACTGCGATCAATATCTAAACTAAGTTAATAACATAAGTTTCATGCGAATAGATCACATGGATAGCATGTATGATACACATTTGTATTTATTAAAATTTATATTGATTTTTTATGAAATATGCTCTCTGCCTTTTTCTGAAACATTCGTTAATAAATTTATATTCTACATTCAGATTATTACATGTTCATTCAAGACGTTTTTGAATACTCAAGAAGTGACTACTTAATACTTTACTATTGAACTAATTCTATTCATTTTTGTAAAAATATCACACAAACAAAAAATTAGCAAATAATTTACATTTCAGTTTAAATTTTTTAAAAACATTCTGATCCTCAAACTGTTTTTCTATGACTGATTTTTTTTATGCTAAAGAAATAGAAATTTCAGTAAGGTTCCTTCTAAACATCAAACTATAAAACTTTATCTACTAGGACAAATAAATATTTCTTAAATTTTTTGTAATATTTTGCTATTCCATCTGATTGTTAGGTAATGATTGTAATTTACGACAGTAAAATTCAAGTGCAGTTTTTGCAGTTCTTGATTCAGACAACCTAACTCAACATTTGCGTTTTTGTTTACATTTGAGTATATAATTCATCCTATTCATTTATGCTAAGACAAGAATGGACAAATAGTAGCCCACGTACAACATGTGACCCCCAAAGAGTTTTTTTGAGGCTCCCAAGACATTCAGGAAACCAAATATAGAGGAAATATTTTATCGATTTAGGTCGACATATATTTGTCATCAAAGTTTTTCTTGCATGAAGATCAACACGAATAAATATAGATGAAAGTTGGCTGACATTAACTTCCAGGTTGTGATGGGAATTACCCCTGACAATATCAGTTCTGTGATTTCAAATAGATTATATATAAGAGAAAATTGAGATAGGGTATATTGGTCTTATTAAACTGATTCTAAAGTTAAATGTGCATGCAGCTATAGATATTATGAAATTATCACTTTAAATACAACAGCCACTATTTTATTTAATTTGTTTAATGTTTTTTTATGTAGTACAATTTATACCTTTTCTGTAATGCAAAGTTAACTAGTGAATTCAATAATTTTAAAAAGGAAGGTGGACCTCCAATATCTTTCGTTTTCACAATGTGACCCTGGAGTCAAAATATTTCCTACACCTGAGCTAAGATAATTTCTACCTTACACTTACTTAAAAAATATAGGTATCAACAATATTTTCTCTTTATTCCAGAAGGAAAAAACTGTCTGTTTGCTGTTACAAAGCCTAGATTTTACTCTATGTATAAAATAAGAAAAATAGAGCGTGTGAAATTACTTTTTTTATTTGAGACCAACTTTTTGTACAAATTGGATTACAAGACTTTTATTTCCGTGCTTAAAACAGCAAAAGATACATTATGTAAGAAAAGTAAAACAAAGAGGGGGAGGGGAAGGAAAATGAAGGGAAACTCCAACTAAAACTGACACAAAATTGCAACAGATCTCTACTTCAATCACATTCCAAGAAAGAAAACATTCTGTTACTGTTACAAAGACCACATTCTATGATAGATTGGAAACAAAGAAAATCTGGGAGAGGAAAAAAAAACTCAGAATACGTCTGATTTAAGGACGGTCTCTTCTAATGACAGTATTATCAGAGACACGCCATGCTGTCGTTACAAACCTATTTGTCATCAAAGAATCGTAGGTTGGAAAGCGGACTTCTTTGATAGCTTCCCGCCATCTGTTCCCAACGGCATCGATACGTGTTTTATTTGGTTCAGTGCGTGAGAGGTTTAATGACTTCCCTACAAAGACTGATTAGGTCGATCTAATTGTTCAACACTCTGTCACTGTGTGTGTGTACACCTCGCGTCAGATTGAAGATCGTTTGGGTCCCAGAGGTCGTTCGAATAATGCATAGTTGAGCAATCAACGATTTAGTTTGCTTCCACATCACCCTAAATGCTATTATCTGACATTGTTTACCAACGAAATGTGCAGTGGATTGGTATTGATTTGACATACAAGAGTGTCGTTTTAATAGCTTTGAACACAATGCTTGTTATTTTAATGGCTTTTATATGGTGATAATCTAGAATGTTGATCTTCATGACGGAATAAATTATTTAAAAGAGCATCCATAGATCGTTGAACGTAATTATACTTTATAAATAAAATAACAACTTGAAACTTTTAGGTAATCTATAACTTTTTTATTTTATTTTTGACATTTACCAAGAATTATATAAGCGCAATAATTTGGATATTCTACGTTTATTTATGCATAAAGTATCGGATTGTCGTTAGACTTGTTGATTTTATTTGTTTCACATCAAATCAACAACTCTAACGATTGACTTTGAAATTATAAGAAAACAGTTTTGCGTCTATAGAGTTATACTGACACTATTCAAAGAATATCGGTAGGGTAATAAACTTCAGTTGATGATGAATGGATATTTCGTCAAAATTTAGTGTTTATCAGTGTTAATTACTGTTATGATCAAATCAATCATGTGACGTCATGCTCTCTCTCTCATTTCGGCTATCAATCATCGTTATAAATCCGAAAATAATGAGCTTTAATTGATAGATTTATTACTCCTATACGAAAATATCAGCTTAGTAAGTAGAAGAAAAATCAAAAGAGCTTAAAAAGTGTTCATCTGTTAATGATTTAAAACAGTTTTATTGATTCCATTAACTGGTCCATCAGTATCCATAATAATTTACAGTGTATAGAAGGAGACTTTTCTGAGTGATCTGATAATTATAAATTTTTATAATTATGAGCGGCTCAAATTAACTTAATCTACTGTTGAAAATAAGTTTCTTGTTTGTGTGAGTTATTATACTGTGACAAAATCAGAATCTGAACAGATTATTTATTTGCAAAACTGCTAAGCCAAAACCGAAGACTTGGCATCAACTATTATTCCTTAAGACCGTTGTGGATGAAATAGAACATGAACTGTTCCCATGTATACCATTAAATGATAATGTATGAAATAGATAACGTCAAAGATTATAAATCGTATTGATTACTCAGAGTCAAGAATATTAACGCTTCAAATTTCTCAAGTTCTATTGAATAATTTTATATTTAACCTTATCACCGGAATAGGATTTTATTCTTATTAATCAAAATTCTGAATTTTCCTGAATATTCTGAAAAACAGTCACATATGTTTTCGTATTATGTTAGAGAACAAGCCTAAAATTGGAACACTTTTTTTCCGATAAAGAAATTTGGCACTAATATATTCTGGCTTCGTTGTTGCTTGGCTGTGCATTGCATTTTGACCAAATATGATCGTTTTACAGCTTACTTGTTGCATTTAAATTTAATTAATTCAGCTGATTACATTTTGTTGATTCTGCTCAAGCCATGATGGCTACTTATTTGGACGATTGTTTTACACTTATTACTTAGGCTTAATTGTGTTAAGAAATATTCGAGAATTCGCTGCGTAATGACCCGATGGTTAGTAGACAGATTTGACCTGAAATTGAGCTGGGATTTTCACTATACAAAAATGATATTCTGACTTCCTTTTTTTTGGAGAACAATGCATTTGGTAATACTACTCATTTCTGTAAGTCAGTAAATTTTATTACTGATTTAAAACTTGCTCCATATTTTGTTTCGTATGCTGTAATGTTATATAACAATTTTTTTTAAAAGATCGTTTTCCTAAACTTTAAAATTTTTAAAAATATTGTATTTTAAACAGAATTACTTTTCATATGCCACAAATTTACAAAAAAAAAAAATTCTGATTGAAATTCGTTTTAGGCTTAAGTAAAGTTCTTTAAGTTATACGTAAACGACCTTAAAAGGAATGTCAAGATGTAAAATAAACAGAAGAAAATTATCAAATTGGTTCTTTTTATTAGGAACTCATCAAAATTCCATTAATATTAATTATTTTTGTGTAGAAATAATTAGCTTCTGAAAATCTTCAGCTATAAGCTCATCTCTCATTTACAAGGGAATGTTGAGTTTTATGAACCAAATTGTTGGAATGAACAATAACATTCTATTTTAATCATCTGTTTCTGAGAAAATAAGCTGCTTTCATCTAACTTTACCTTCAAATAGACCTTGATTGATCAACAGTTATTATTTATTATCTAATAATATATATATATATATATATATATATTACGAAATTCTTCTGCTTCTCATTTTTCATTTTTATTCACTTTTTCAGTATAAATAAATTTTGTTCTTATACAAATTTATCTGTAATTCTTTTTTTCTAGATAACGTCTGGCAGGTCACTTTCAGTCCAGTTCTTATCGTCCTAGTGTCTGTAATCGTTGGATTTGTCGTAATTGCAATGATCGTCGTTGTTGCTATGAAATGCAGAACACGTCATGAAAGACATAAAGGTAAGTAATAGAGAATTATTTTCTATGTTTATATTGTAAATTGCACATTAAATTGTTTCTCATTATCATAAATTGCATTTCGCATGGTTATAATAGGTATAACTAATTAATATTGGGCCCTTAATTTTTTTTTTTTTGAAAAAAAGCTAAACTTTTATTTTTTAATAAGAGAAGGAAAATGAATCTAATACATTTTTATTATTTATTTGATTAACTTAATTCTGTTTTCCTATAAATTCGAGGGTATAGCTGATGTCTGTCTCTTATGGTTTATTTTTCGGAGAAAAATATATGTCAACACTCATAAAAGTTCGTTGGTTATACTAACATATTACCAAATACTTTACTGTGACTTTAATCTTAGAAATTTTATAATAAATGAAATGTTTCTCTAATAAGAACAGTGAAAATTAAATACATTTTTCTACTTATCACATTCACGCTTAAGTTTATTTTCAACTAGTATTATGAAGCCTCACTTCTCATCTTTAGGTTTCACTTTTTAGAGAGAATAGTTCTTGAGTATTATTAAAAGTCCTAATATTTATAACACCATACAATAAGTTACGATAATACTTTAAAACTAAAATATATATATACTTAGTTAATGGAGCATATTTTTTCAACATCAAACCCACTTGAAGTTTTTTTCAATAAAGATTATAGAGCATAAATTATCACTTTTAGAATTCACTTCTTAGAGAAAAGTGTTCTTGAGAATAATTAATTCGAATGGCTATAATGCCACATAACTTAAGAAAATATATTCAGTTAATGAATCGTTTCTTTTTAATTTGGAAGCAGAATATAAATGATGGAGTGGAGTAAACTTTATCGAGGACAAAACTGCTTGTTTGAGGTATCAATTAATAGAATATTAAAATATATTGCTGCAGTATATCAATTATTTAGCAATATGATATTAATATTGGAACACTTCCTTGTCTCAGAAATGTGTTCTATATTTAGATTAAGCTCTTCAATTTTATGCGAAGACTGTCTGGTTTAATAAATGCAGTGACTCAGAAATCGATTTGAGAATTCATTTGGATTTTATCGTGTTGAAACGTTGGAGATGACTTATAATTTTTCAAACAAGCATTGACTATCACCTATATTGCCCAGTAAATATATTTGATCTAATTTACAATAAAATTTAATACTTTTAAAATGCTACCTTAATTGTAATTAAGGTATCCAACTAATTCCGAGAACTTAAAAAAAAACAGAGATCAGGGGATTTTTTTGTTCTTTTTAGATTTGTTTAGTACAAAAATAACATAAACGCGGCCCATTCTGTACCAAAAGTTTAAGAGCAAATTTTCAATTTTTCAATTCTGATGTGTTGCTATCTTATTCAATTTTGAAATGGCTTTCAAGATAAGAGATATTTTAATTTTTACAAAAACTAGAGCACTTTATTTAAGTTATTATATGAAACTACTTGAAATAACAGTGATTATACTAACATTAGGAACTGTAAATTTTGTAATAAAACAGTGGTTGATAAATCTGTGATCGTTAAAATACTTCTAGTATTATACAGAACGTAAAAAAGAAATTTCAGTTAATTATGTACAAAACTTTTTTTACAATCGCTTTTTTAGCATTTTCAAAAACAAAACAAAACAAAAACATTTCGAGTAAAACACGTTTTAAAGTATTACATCTTGCTTAAAGTAACGGCATCTGCTTTTACTAAAACACTTGCAGTTTTTGTTCTAGAGAACGGAATAACAAACAAGGTATTTTTATAAAGCTGATAAAATGGCGTATAAAATAAAATTTTAAAAAAATTCTTAGTTTTCGGCAAAGTTTACAATTTTAGGGTAGTAGGATATACCTTAGTGTAAAATATTTCGTTTAATATTCATTTCTCTGTTGATTTAAACAAGTTCAAAAAGGCAAGAAGTTATAACCTGTTTCACCGTTGTTGTTTTTTTTTTTTAAACTCCTTTTGCTTAAGCATATTTATGTTACCTTCAGGCTTGAAAACGTTAATTTGCAACTTATCTAGCTAATATGAAGATCAACTGATTTGTTCAGATTAAGTGTGGAATCAAAAATTTTCCGCGTTTTAACGGAGATCACATTAGTGGTTTCCATATTGTTAATATTCAAAAGTTTGTTTCTCCCATTTCCTTTTCTGTTAGGGATTTTTACCGATCGTTAACAACGTAGAAAAGCAAGCAAAAAAAATAATATCAGCTGTTTCTAATACAAAACTTCTGAATGTCGATGAAGGCAAGCAGTGAGAATTAGTTTGTCGGAGCAAAAACTGATGGCCGCTTGATTTTAACTGTAGTTCTTAGTAAAAGAGAGGATGGGCTCTTAAAACGGGTAGTTTAACCCTAAACCGGTTTGCCCGTTTACCGTACATAAACTGGCACCTTTTTCTTTCGATCTTTGATTTGAACCATTTTTTTACAGATATAGTTTGTCCATGGTACTGACATCCTTCTCACCAGGGATTTACTTTGTGTTAAAGGAGGGGATTTTTCTTTGAAGTCAGGAATTTATATTTTTGAAAACTTTCGATAGAAAACAAGGATTGGCAAGTGAATGTGCAGTTTTTTACTTGAATTAATATGTGAAACTAATAGATTCTTCGCATTGTAGTTTTTCATTTAATTAATGACGGATTCCATCAACTAATGCGTTGTTTGCTTGATTGTTATAAGTGACTCTTTAGATATTAAAGAATAAATAAACATCATTAAATTTAAGGATTCAGAAACGCTGTTGTTGTTCCAACAAAGATCTTATTTTCACTTTAACGAGTGCCTAGTAGGTAATGTGTGAATTATCTAGGTAATTTGAGAAATTAAACAATTTCCGCATTTTAACAGATCACCCTAGTTAATGTGTCAGTTACCTAGCTAATTTGCTGGTGAACTTATTTCTGACTTAAGGGGTTCACCCATGTGCCGGCCTGTTTTTTAAGCATTTTTTTGACTACCAATAAAAAGATAGAACTTTAAGTTTTTTATCATTTTGTCTATGTATTTTAAGAGTATGTATATAAATGTTTAGCCAAAAGTATCCAATAGAACGTGAGTTATAGCGCTTTGAACACACCCTCTTCGAAAAATTGGATGCTCACTTCCACCACGATTCTGGCTGATTGGCTTATCTGAAATTTAAAAAAAAATAAACGGAGTTTCAATCTATAAGCTTAAATGCACAGAATGGGCTGTACTCAATTGAAAATATCAAAAGTTGGATTTTTGGTAGACCCTTGAAAAAAGGCTTAGAATTTCATGATCTTTTTGTTCTTTTTTTGTTATAAAAATAGAAATATTTTGAATTTTGGAATAATCGTAGTCCATTTGGTGCGTATATATGTGCTGAGTCTACCCTATAAATTTGAAATCATTCGGTCAAACCGTTCTTGAGATATGATGGAGGAAAATTTGAAAAACACAGTTTTGAGAAAAACGCGTTTAAAGCTTCAAGTCCGATTAAAATAATGAAAATCTTAATTTACCCTCAATCGGCTATGCCTGGTGGCAAAACTAAAACAAGTTCGACGAAATGTTCATGAACTATAGATATTTCCTTTTAAACCTCTATAAACTTGTCTATAATTGTATGAAGGTGTATTTGCATAGAAGGGTCAATGGAATCAAGACGACTGTACACAATAAGCGATCCAACTCAGGCCTCCGAACAGCTGCTATTTTAGCACTTGCTTCTTTATAACAACTTCAAATTTTAAAAAATCACTTCACCACCGTATTATAGACATGTTAAAAAAGCAATTTATGAAAAAAAAAATTTAATTTTTTGAAACCCTTAAGTGGCAACATATATAAAAAATATAAAAACATTCACGCATTGAAAGAGCAAAAAAAATTTTAAGATACGAAATATTTCAAGAAAAAGCTTACTAAAATATATTTTACCAAGTTTCCATCGAAAAACGTATTCGATTTTTCTGTTTCAAAATATCTACCTTTTATATCGATTTAAAATAAATGAAAGTACCCATTCCAAGACAAAATGTCAAGTATGAGAAGGAAAAAAATCAGTCACATAATATCAGATAAAATAAGCTGTCAGTATCCGTGGAAGTAGTCTGTCATGCAACAGATAAAACAGTATGTCATGCAGCAAGCAAAAGGTTCTGTCATAGCTATAGGTAAGATGAGTCCATCTCAAGTATCAGGTGAAAGAAATTTGTCGCATATATCGGCTGTTAGAGCTATCCATATGTCATAGGAAAGAGTTATCGCATTCATATAAGATAAAGCGGATGCCTCGTGAAAAGGAAAAGTGAATAGCCTCGTCTATCTAATACAAAGGTTATAAGTTTCCTGATAGAATAGTAGTCGCTTTTTCAAGAAGTTATACATCTTGTTGATATGACTTTGTGTGTATAGTGCTTATATATAAAGTTGGATATAGTTTCCAACTGTTACTAAATAACTTTTAATAAAATATTGATAAAAAAGATAGAAATAGTTAAATTTGGAGACTGGAGTCTCGAAGCGTGGATTGTTTAATTCGAAAGTGTCGTCCTCTGGGACGCCTTAAGACAATTTGAGGCCCTGGGTCCCTATGCAAAAGTAGGCCCAACCTGAGATCTTTAAAAGACAGTACTAGTATACATTGTTAAATATTCATTCAAACGGTAATTTGAAACAAATAAATGGGCACGACTCGCAATCTAAAAAAACCTTGGCACAAACTGGATCGACCGATGGCCAGTTTTAACTTCATGACTTGAATGAATGTTTATGGTATTAGGTTTAGGCCTAGACATGGACAACGGTCATCACATAAAAATACAGTCTTGCCACTTTTGCCAGTTGACATGCAGTTTGAAATCAACTGTTTTTCAAAAAATATGTACGGGAATAATATTTGACCATTAAAACAATCTGGATCGTGATATTATTAAGACAGAGTGGGAACGAAACGAGGCCCCCACCAAGGGCGAGGCCCTGGGCCCGGGCCCAGTTGGCGCATGCCTTAAGATGTCCCTGGTCGTTCTCGGTTCCTGACCATAGTTAAAAATTTAAAAAGAAGAAAAATAAATAACTGTTGGTTAATCAGGAGTGACTTTTGCAGCAATACAAGCACCCTATTGATGTTTTATGCATTTAATAAGAGTCCAGGTCAATTACGTAGACACAGTCTACCACTTTTGCACCAGAATAGTTTTCATCTCATCTATGTTCCATTATAAAATTTTACGAGCTGAAAAATTTCGTCTAAATGGATCTGGAATGTACTCGATCTAGTTTAACTAGGGAACATTTTTTTGTCAATTTGCTATCTATACTTTTAAGGTGCTCCTTTAGGAGCTGACGTTGATGTGATGTGGTGTTGCCAAAGACATTTTAAGACTTCTTGAGACCCTGGGCCTTTACTCAAATGTAGGCCCTATCTAGAACCCTTAAGAGTAGACAGTACACAGCATACGTTGTCAAATAATCGTACAAATAATAACCCGAAACAAATAAATGTGTATGACTTACAATCGCAGAAACCGACAGCCACCTTTTGGTGAGGGAGTATGGAGGTAAGCCTAGGCCTGTTCATAAACGACGATTATCTGATTTTGCCAGTTGACATATCGTCCGAAATTCCAAGTGTTTCGAAGAATACAACCGGAAATAACATTTGACCGTTGAAATAATTCCAATTATAATCTAATAAAGGTTGAGTTGAGATCGAGACGAGGTCCCTAATATGGCCAAGGTCCTGGGTCTGGACCCTAGGTGGCCCATGCCTTATGACATCCCTGGGTATTGTCCTCAATAATTAAAAACTGTGGACGCGAAGTACCTGGAAAAATGAATATAAAATACAGAACTCAATATGTTCCTTATTCCATCAAGAGAATCTTCTCCGAAAATGTAAAGATTCATGCGCTCATCAAGTATTATAGCAATGCACATAAAATAAATACCCCTCCTTCCCCTCCTCATTATTTTAATCATACTGTGCCGTGTTATAAGGGTGGTAATATGTGCCAAATTTTCTAAAGATTACGTTTCAAGAAGAATCATTCTGAAAACTGAAGCGAGATTCATCGGAAAATATTCACATCATTCCTTCCACGCTCTGCTCAATTTGATGTTCTCAACTGTATCGCGCCACAAATTAATGAGTTACAAATAGCTAAGTATATGGCAAACAGATTGCTCTTGCGGAGTGTTCCTTAAAGTGTTTTCCTGAAAATCATTGTTCCTGCTGTTGCAGCAAGCTCCAGAATGAGCTATCTGGCGCACATCTTCCAGTTCCGTTGCGAAGTTACGGAATGAAGTTGATATGTGTAATTGCTGGAATTGTCTAACGAAACTACATAATGATTCTAATGAAAAAACTTTGTACTCACATGATGCAGACCATATAGACACAAGTCATCGTTAGTCTACCTCTATAGCGTATCCTAAAGCAATGGTTTTTAAACTGTGGTTTGTGAACCTCGGGGGTTCTCGGCACCTTTTTAGGGGGTCCTTGAAGATTTTCATTTAATGTTAAGATGTCCCTCTTTTATAAACTCTGAAAGACTTAGGGTAAAAATTGAATGATACGCCATCCTGGACAATATCAATAAATTAATCCGAATGAAGATCCCTGCTAGAAAATGTATTTCGATCAAAAATATTAATTCAGCTTTTTTGTTATAGTTAGTAACTGCATTACCATTCCTACAACGTAATAAGTCTGTATAAATGGCAGAGGTAAACCTTTGGGATTATTGAGGAATTTTTAAATCAGTGCTTCTTCCCCCAACCTTTTCATCGCCTTGAACGGTCAGCGTTTGATAATCTTACCGCTGTCCGCAAAGGAGAATTGAAACCTTGATTGTTTATATTTTAAATTGTGTTGATTAAATAATTTTAATTTAATTGTATTTGAATATGCCTTCAGAATAAAATACAGTTACATCAAACAATGCATATAAAGTGATTTAACATTGGATTTAAAGATATTTCCATGGAAAGTCGCAGAAACCCGAGACAAATACAACCCAACATATAAAATTTAAATAATTTAATATTCTTCGGGTGGCCGATACCATTTGATTCATGGTCCACGTCTCGGGGATTGGGGACCACTTCTTTAAATCTCTCAACCATGTATTGGGAGAGGCCAGGATAGTTCAAAATCTTGGGGGTCCGCGATGTCAGCTTGGTACATAAAGGGGGGGGGGCGTTGATCGAAATTTTAAGAACCGCTGCCCTAAAGTATTACTCTTATGTGGTTCTGGGGTAAGTGTATTCTGATTTGAAGATCACTGGCTTGGAAAATGTTAGTTCTATATTTTAAGTCTGAACTTTAACCTAGATTAAAGATTTGCTATCGAAGAACTCCGATATTATAATGCTTTCTGAGGATATCATTTATTTACAAAGGACAACAAATTTTAATATATTGTTAGTTTTTTATTAAACTTATTAGTTTATTCTTCTGAACAAATATTTCGTACTTTTCATCACCACTTTAACTTAAATACCATTTTATGCGAAAAAAAGAAAATTATTAAAATGTTTGACATTTTATAAGACATAGAAGGAAATATAAGTATTTCGTTACATAGCATTTGCTCATCAAAAAAATTTCACTGAGTTTTCGTATCTTGTGCAGAGCAAACAAACCGAAAACGATGACTCGCAGAAAAGGTCTAAGCCCTGATGAAATTTCTATTTTATTTCGAGAGCTTTCTGAGAATGAATTGGATGGTGGTGAGCTATCTTGTTCTAATTTAGATTTCAATGAAGACATAATTGTGTTGAGCAAAGTGACTGCGAAAAATCTAAAGAAACTGCAGATGAAATATTGATAATCTTACTGTAAATCCCGATGCAAATGTTGCTTAGCATGGCATTATAATGGATACCACATATTAGTAATGACAGATTTTCGACTCGAAATGTTTTGCGGCAAAGCAGTGGTCCTACAAGGATCGCGAAACGTAGTGTCAACGTCAGTTTTTTTCTGATATAAATGGCCATAATATATGATAAATACTTGAAATAAAGTATGACTGATTAATGTTCATAAATGTATGTATTGATGATCAATCGATATTCTCTCAATGTACAGATGCAAAATACTATGACATGTTAGTGATCCTATTTCCATTTTAGGGTAACAAACCCTGAGATACTTATATGAGATGGAGGATATAAAGAAGAAAATTACTCTGTAGTCAATAAATTGTTAGTTATTAAGAATTGTATACTGCACGGCTGGGGATTTTTATGCTTAAAAGGAGGTTATCCCCTAGACCTCTCCCGAATGGAGTGTACTAGGTTATAGTTTTGTGTTAGGGAAATTCACCGATACATTTGATTAAATTGAATCTTGGAAGTAGATTAGTTGAATTTTTTCGCGCGACGTCACGAGTGCAAATCTGATCAGGAATTATAGTAACTTTAAAATTTTAACAATTTCCTGAATAAGAACTAAAATTTATTAAAGTAATTTTTATCGGGTCGTTGAGAAACTCGTATAAACCACGTCTTCTTTACGGTGAGGCGGGGAGGGTTGCAACGGGTCTATTCGCAAGCCTCCTACTAATCCTCTTGGGGAAATACTATTTCTTTAAATATTAATCAATTGAAAACTTTCTACGATGAAGAAGAAAACGAAGATGTGGTTTAAGTAAATCAAGGTTTATATTTAAGCATTAACGTTTAGGTTTAAGGTGAGAGAGGTTAGGAGTTCGATGAAATAAGTTAGTGATTAACGTAAAAAGTCTTAAAACTAAACCCTACTGAACAGTAGTCCTGCAATTATTAAGTTATTACAATTATTGTATATATTTATATCACGGTGTCGAACCGACACCGTTGAACGTCTAAGGCTAATCGAAATCCCGCACTTTCTACTGTTTTGAATATTTGAATAAAAAGAATAAATCGCAAGAAAAATACATTTACATATAGATAAGGAGGGCATTAAAAACCCCGAAAAGAAGAGAAAATATTACGGTGAGTAAGTGGCAAGTTATGATAAATCCTCACTTATACATAAACTAAGCTTTTTGATTGAAGCTCCAGAAACAATACAAATTCATTGTTCGATAAGTGGCAACTTTGACAAGCATTGATGATCTGAGAATAAATTTGCAACATTCTTTTTTATCTTTAAATGCCAAAGGACACTGTTTACAACGTAAAAAAATAGTAAAATATTGATTTTGTGATTTATCCAAGGGCGCACATATACGAAACAGGCCACGATTAAAAACCGTTCCGTCATTACTTCAAACAGTTCCCGTCATCCGACTCTCATTTATAAAGATACTTTTTCCCTTTTTTTCCCTGAAAGGAAAAGGAAGGAAAGCGAAAAAAATTGAAAGAGAACAATATTTCTTCTTGAGAATAGAGCACCACATTCCAATGTCTACTTTTTTATTATAACTAAGTATTTTGTGCCCTTTTTTTTAATGTTTTTATTTCGGATTTATCTTCTTTTTTTCCCACTTTTTCTTCGCGGGTTGTCTGGTTTGAAGTGGCTGCGAAAAATTTCAAATTCGGTTTGCAAATGGAGATCGCAATTGTTCAGCTTTTTGAGGGTATTCATTATTTTTACATTAAAATGAAAAATGAGAATTTGGTTGGAATACTACAAAATAATCTTCATGCAAATGTCCACATATCTTTTTAATATTTCAGAAATTTAATTTATCATGCATTCTACAGTTCACAATTTTTATTCGTGAGGGCAGTCCATTTTTTTTTAAAAAAAAATGTCAAAAATAAATCATAAGTTATGTCAGAATACGTAGTTGGCATTATTTCCTACTTAACAATTCGTGCAAAAAAAATTATATTCTTTCCAGTTCTGGAAAAAAAATTTGTAAAGCTACATATATATATGTTGCTTATAATGCTTTTAACAAAAATCCGTATGAAAATAATTTTTAATTAAAAAATAAATGAATATATATAGTATTCATATATTATTAATATATGAATTGCATTGTTATAATATTCTAAGCATATTACTTTTATTCACATTTCCATCATTGTCAAATTATTTCGTTTAAGGGACATGGTACAATTTACGCAAACATTTTTAATTTGAAGATTTCCAAAAAATTTTGTTTGCCTCCTATTTGTGTATACTACGCAAAACAGATTTTTTGTGCCCAAAATTTCATAAAAAAGTTAGCCATTTAACTTTTTAGGGGAAAAAAATTAAGAGGTGATTTTAAAACATTTCTCCTCTTACAAAAGTTTACGTATATGCATGAAATTTGATTTACAAGTACGACGAACTATGTGTAATAAAAGTTGGTATGGATTTTGCAAAAACATGATTAGTATTTGTACAATACTTCTTTTTATGAAAGCTTTTTGAAAATTCTTTAATAAATGTACAAATTCTGAGTTCAATTATTTTTTTAAAAAATAAGTATTGCTTTGATTCAAAAATGCATACCAACTTTTATTACATGTACTATTAGCGATAGGTAAAAAAAATTCAAAGCAGTTGGCATAATAGAAATAAAGTCTTAGTATTTTGAAATGAAGACAAACCAGTTATTTTATCTTTCTCTGAGCAAAGTAAGAGAGTTTAAAGTTTTTATTTACCATAAGGATATGAATAAAAATGAACATAAAAGCTATCATAATTCTTCGTTTTTTAAGTTTAAAGCTTTCAAGTTTTGGGAGGTTATAAAAAAGTATCTAGAAAATACTTTAGGCTAAAAAAATTAGATTTGATTTTCTGGCCGATTTTTGTCAATTGAATCGTACAATGTCCCCTTAATTTTTAATTTTTGTCACTAAATTGTTATGTAACTGTCAGGAAAATTTTTTTAGAAAATTGTTATCACCGCATTTAATCTTGTATCAAAAATTATTTAAAATAAAAGTATAACATTCTACATTTATTTAAATTAACTTAAAAAGTCAAAAACGTTTTTTATTTTGTATTTTTATCATTACGAAAAATTAATAATTTTGTGGGGAAATGAAACAATAAATTACTCGTTTCTCTTTCATATACATTAAAGTATTTAATATAAAATATAATAAATTTTGTTTAAAAAAAGAAAAGGAAAGGAAAAGAAACTTAGATTTTATTGAAAAAGCAATATTTTGATGCAACAATGGTGATTTTTAAACAAAGAAAAGAAATTACAGCAATAAGAAATAATCACATTTTTTGAGAAATTACCTGTCAATATTTGCAAAATTTAGATATAAAGCATCTATAGAATTAAACAAAATGGGTACAAGCCAGACTTTTAAAAAAATAAAACATTAATCACAAAAGAAACTTTTCTATAAAATAAATTTCTCTTTTTTTTGAGAATAGTTATTTATTTTGAACTATTTTTTTCAAATGATTGTCGCAATTTGTTTATATATAAATTTATGACATGTGTATATGTATATTGAGTACAAAAGCATATTTAAATAAAATGAATTCTAATTATTTTTCCTTATTTATTCTATGACTATAGGACAAATTCTACCAAGGAAGGCTTACAAGTAAGTATGGATAAGATCCTTTTTCACAAGAGAAAATTTTTATGCTTACTTCTGATGCTTTCCTTAAAAGAAAATTTTTATTTAATACTTTAAAATCTTTTATTCCAGGCTTCAGCCTGGTTTAAGTAAAGAAGAGGAAAATAATGAAGCCGGAAAAAGTCCGGGAGAGGAAAAAGGACCGGACATCATACCAGGTACATGAATAATTTATTATATTGGGATTGTTTCTAGTGAAGCAACTGAGCTTTCGTCGAGAGAAAAAAATGTCAAATACAAAAATAATGGAATTTTTAAGAAATTATATAGATTTACATTACTTTAACTATATTTTTAAAGTAAAATATATATAGGGTAGAAAAGTTAAATTCTAAAGTTTAAAAAAATATTATTATTTTCAATGCGTGAGAATAGATCTCAACTGGCTAAAAAACCTGCAAGTTAGTGAATTACGTGAGGACCAGAAAGGCATTAAATACTCTTACAAATTCAAATCGCTTAGTTATTTTTGCCCAAAGAACGAAATGTTCTAATTTAAATCAGGAATCCTTAAGTTTTTCGGGGCGGTGATCCCATTTTTTGTACAAAAATTTTGTGTGACCCCCATTAGCATTAAACAAAGTTCCCACACGATTTGGTACTTTTATATGTGTTTTATTTGTAGTATGTTATTGTTTTGAAGTAATAAACATACACAATAAGTTTTTACCTTGAATATAATGATTTCTTAGAACTTTAATTAAAATAAAAAATATATATATAATATGATCTGTTTATTAAGTTTAGTTGTTTTGAGTTCAATTTTGAGATCCTCTCCCCATATTAACTGCTGTAAATTTAAAATGTAAGTATAAATGGGAAGTATGGATGGGGGTTATTTTTAATTATGTTGTTAAATCGTTGAATAATAGTCGACACCGTCGAGTGAAGTACTTTCTCAATATTCATTAAATTTGATCGATACTTCAGTAAGAATTCAAAAAAAAAATTCCATTAACTTTCTCCAAAAAGAATTTAAATAAACAATTAAATTATTATTATTAATGGTGAACAAGTTATTTTTTATGCAAAAAGATATAAAAAATTCTGAAATTTTTAGTGACCTAGCTGCAAGTCATGTGACCCCTAGTGTAAAAAACGCTGACTTAATCAATTCTTTGAAAAATATTTCATAACTAAAATTAACAAATACTTTCATCAATTTCTTTTAAATTTGAAATAAACCTAATAAATGAGGAATGTAATTATTGGCCGTGTTCCAAAATTTAAATCCTTAAAAAGAAATTTTCTTTTTAAACGATTTTAATCCATAAAAATCGTTTAAAAGGGAAAAAAATACTGATGCCTATCTTTTTTCTTTAAATATCACCAGAAGATTGGATTTCAAAAATATTTCATTCCTAAAATGCCTCTTTTTCATATCATTTTGATACATTATTCTTTATTTCCTTGAATTTTTAATCTTAATGAAAATGTTTTTTCCTCTATTATTTCTTTTGTTTTGAAGTCGGATTATCGTTTGTTTTAAATTCGAACAATTAGTACTCTAGTTTTTTTTTAAAATTTGTTTTAATGTTTAAACCAGCAAGAATTTCAGCAAACACTTTTGTTTCGTGTTGTATATTCAAAGTTTATTTTAGTAATTCAACATGTTTTAAGAAAATGTATTTCATTTAAAGAATGAAATACGTTCTCTTACTGAAACAGGGTTTACGTATCCATGCTTAAAATATTGTTTTAATTTGGAAACGAATTATTCTATAATATATTTATATATGTATATTTATATGCCAACACATATTACATAAATTTCTGTTTTAATATATATTAGCAATTTGAGTGAGGAAAATCTAAAAATGAAATGTGCTATCGCTAATGTACTTATCATACACGTGAATTAAAACTAAAGCGTAAACAATCCATTTTAGATAGAAAACCTGGCCTTCTCTGCATTGTCAGTCGTAATTAATAAAAATAAAAACTTATGAAAAGCAAATATCTATTTCATATTATTTTAACCATGCATATAAGTTTCTTCTTATTAAAAAATTCTAACAACTCTATATTTAAAGATTTTTCTTTTTTTTAATTACTAATAATTTCATATAAGTCCTTTTAGATGTAATTGTATGTACTTGATTTTTTTACTAAAATAATTATTTTCCTTTTTCTCTAGATGTAAGCATTCCTTCTGAACAGAGTGCTGAGGAAGGTTTGGATAAACATTTCCTGGCTGATGCCGCCAGTATGCAGCTTATGGGAGTCAATGGATTAGGTCAAACAATTACGACTATCAGCCGACCTAGACAGGTAAGACTATTGATAGTTATATGTTTTCAATCATAGAAATAAATAAAAATCTGAGAGAGCTAAGTCCGGTGAATAGGTGGGATGGAAAAATACTTATTCAATAGTTTTGACGAGAAACTTTGTGATCTCTAAGGATCGATGTGTGGGTGCATAGTCAAGCAGAAAGTACCACTGTCCACTTTGCCACATTTGAGTTAGCTTATCATATTCGGATTCCTGTAAACGATGTTATATGTTGGACTCCTGTAAACGATGTCCCCCTTGTTTACTGTTCTGCCTTCAGGGACAAGTCATGAATGAACTATTCCTTCAGAATCAAAAAAATACCTTCACATTGACTTTCCTTTTGTTATAATTTTCGACCCTCTTTAAAACATTCGTGCCTCTCATATACCTTCAACCTGGGCATGGTAGAGTCAACGTCCACCTTCTTTAGCGTTTCTGAAGTTTCTGTAGGTGGGTTACCCGAACACGGACGAAATTTAATGTTGCAGCATTGTTCGTGAAAAGTCACATTTCTTACTTTGCAGCACAAGTTTGACTATCTTAGAAAAAAATTCTGTGATTGCAGGGACATTTTAAGGCATAAACCAACTAGGCCCGGGCCCATTGATTTACCTTCAGTGGGCGTCCCATTTCGTTCTTGACTCTACCTTAATAAGATCATGATCCAGATAATTTTAATACTCAGATGTTATTCCTGTAGCATATTCTCCGAAAAGCAGGAATTTCAAACTGCATGTCAGCTGGCAAAAGTGGTAAGACTGTATTATTATGTGATGACCTAATACCATAAAGAGTCATTAAACTCATTCAGTCAAAATTTGGCCATTGGTCGAGCTGGCTTGTGCCCAGGTTTCTGAGAATATGAGTCGCGCACTTTTATTTGTTATAAATTACCGTTTGAACGAGTATTTGACAATTCATTCTACTGCCTACTTTTAAAGATCTCAAGTAGCCTACCTGATCAAGGGCCTACTTTTGCAAAGGGCCCAGGGTCACAAAATAATCTTAAGATTTCTCTGGTCCCAGGGCCTCAAAGTATCTTAAGACGTCACTGTGTGACGACAGTTCAGTTACATGTCATGGACGAAACCATCCTTTAAATGAAGCTGAGAGATGGTAGAATACATCATAAATAGTTTTAATTTGACTACACGCTTTGGTTGTTCAGAGTGATCTTAGTTCCCGAACTTCTGGCTCGTACCACGTATACAGAATATGTGCTAGTGCGTACGTGAGATAGATAATGTATGTATTTATAAAGTTAAATTATTATAAAACATGCAAAATACCTAAGAAAATGTTGAGGAATTTTCCAAAAATCTATGTGTCTAGATTTCAGCCAAGTACTGTGTGGTTTTATTGTACAGTACCAAGCCATAATAAAATCAAAAACTCAGCTATTTGCTTATTTCCACGAATAGTATCAGGTAACTGACATGGGAGGGCAAGCGGTAAAAAATTTGATAGAATGGAACAATATGACTTATAAGAGAGAAAGAAAATAACTAAAAAGTTAAAGAACAAATGTCTCGTCACATATTAGAAATAAATATAGTGTCATCAATCTGTTTTTGTAATAAAGTTAGCTCTAAACTTAAGTATTATTATTCAAATGAGAGGAAGATTCATTGGATTAAAAGTAAATACGCATATACACAGTCTCTTTCAATCTGTTATTCAATATTAGTCACATGTAAATGCGTTTCTATCATCAGAAACGTGCTCGTGTGTTTTAATGAAATGAAATCACGATTCTAAATTAATTAAATGGTTTTAACGTCCTATGACCCTACTTTGTTCGGTAGTATTGCTATCACGTTATCCATATATAAAATGAGCCAAAGTAACAAGGGAACATGACTTGGCATTTCTATTTTTCAAATGGCTTTATTAAACGTACATTATTTATTTGTATTTATAAAATACATTTATTTTAATCGTTTTGCTTAACTTTTGTAAAGTCTTATATAATATAAATAGAATAGTTTTGAATAAAATGTTTTAAAGATATTTTCAAAATAGAAAACTTTAAACGAATGTGTCATAATTTTAAAAGAGGCCAAATTATTCATAAGTTAAATTAGATTCTGCGCTTACCTTCATAAGTGCATTCACTTCTTTTCATAAGTAATCTTTTTTTCTAATTAGCTGTATATTGGCAGCTAAGCCTTTGCACACAACAAGTCAAATTTCGTGGTGGCACCATCTAGTGGCGGTTCTCGCTACCAAATTTTGACGCTTGAATTAATCTTAATTCAAGCTCTCGTCGGATACTAAATATTACTATGATTCAATTTTGTCGAGAGTACCAAAGTCAAATTGATACTCAAAAGATCTTTCACATGCTACATAATAATATGATACGCGTAATTATGATTTTCGCATCCAGAAAATCTGTCAACTCCATATGAGATCAAGTCAACACATTTTCTTGATTTCTGGATATTCTATTTTTTATTATGATTTTATCAGAATACTTTATGTTTAACAAAATGCTATGGCACATTTTTTAACTCCTGTTTAAGTGCTTATAATATTCATTTTTGAAGTTTTATATAGTATAAGGAAAATGACATCGACACATACAGTTGTATGTGATAAGTATTTAAAACGCTTAAATTTTACAGTTATGGAAATTGAAAATGCGATTAACAAGTATAAACTGTTCTTCAGATAATCCCCAGAATAGTTTAGAATAAATAATTTAATAATAATAAAATAGCTAGAAATTTCATTTAAAGTTAATTTCAGATCAACCAATGTAAACCCCAAAGTTCCTAATTATGAACTATGATGACAACTTTATATTCCTAACTTTGAATGATAAAAGATATATTTTTAATGAAGAAAATTAAAAAAAAAAATTAAAAAATATCTTTTGATTCTCCTAAGGGGCCAATTACTCTTGAAATGTCCAAACCATTGCATTTTTCCTTACTACCTCATTTTAATTGTGTAACTTTTTAAAATAGCTGTACATACAAATTTTATATCTCTAAATACATTTTTTTATCCAGTTATTTATTTTTTAACAATACGTTGAAACGCAAATAGAATACTTGATGCCTACATTTTTTGCAGACACTATCATCGTAGCTTAAAGTTTGATTTGTTTTCTTTTCGCTACCTTTTACCTTTCATAATGATAATGTTCTCAGAACAACACTAAGGTTTATTTTGTAACAAATATAAAGTTTTGAAAAATTTTCTGGTTATTTCGTGTAATATATTTGATAAATATCTGAGCTTGGAATAAGGATGGATGGACAGTTATTTTTTTAAAAAATAAACAAATTTATATATAGCTGTTATTTTACTGTTTTCGTGTTTACTGTTTACCTCCAGCACACACACAAAATAAGTAAACATTAAAGTACCTTTCACAAAAGCAATCCTATGCACAGCACCCTGCGAAATATTTCTGAGAATATAAGAAAAACAATTAAGAATTAATATTTGTAGTTGTATTAATTAAAAATATACAAATATTTTTTTAAAATATTGAAATTTAAATTATTTGTTCGCTTATTAAAGGTGTTTTCATTTTGAAATATATTGCTGCGAATTTTGTGTAAGAAATGTTTAAAGTAGTGCAAGTAATTTATATCTGGAAGTTGTAATATGTTAATATTACTTTCTGTTGTATTTATTTTATGCTAAAATTGTAATATTACACAAGCAACACCGTTCCTTACATTATAATAACGATTTAATTGAAACTTGGCGATAGAGCCCTGTTGGCATCATATTTGGTGAGTTCGTGACCATGTGGATTATTCTGGAAAAAACTGGAGAAAGCTACCAATGTCATGATCTATGACGTAAGCGGATTTTGCGAGAAAAAATCCGTGCAGACTATAAATATGGTGTAGCTCACCGAAACTTAGTTAGTCTTGTTTTGACCGTTGCAAGTAGTATTGATTTGATCGTGAAGAATTGACCAGCGATTAGTGATTACTTTGGCTGTTGAATAGCACGAGCGTGTGCTTGTGAGTAATCGAACATACTTGCAGTTTAGACACTTATAGTTGTGTCTGAGCACTGTAGATGATGTGAAGACCTTCTAGAATTTATCAAGCGAATTCTTGGCTTGCATCCTGCATTGTGGAAGGTTTGTTTTCTTACAGTAAGTGTTTTCATGTATATTCAAATTGAGAACATTCAACCCTTTTTATATAAGTATGCAAATAAAAGAGTATATTCAGGGTCTATTAAAAAGCACATCCTCTTAACTGATGTGATATTTCTTAAATTTGTATAGTTCAAATATATCTTGATTAATATATATGTGTATAGTAAAATTTGGATTGAAAATCCGTATATCCCAACCCCCTCCCCTGCTTTATGCCCATATTAGCTCAAGCAGGAGCTAATATGGACATAAAAAACTTTAACATGCATGATATATCACTACGTCAGGAAATGCATGAAGTGTTATGTAGGAAATATAATTGTTTGTCAGAAACGTTTTAACTAATGCACATTTGAAAGAAAAAGCACCTTTTTTCAATAATGACACAGAAAAATACTTCACATATTTTCCTACAACTATTAATGTCATACATAAAACATCTTTTTTAGCCGCAATACTGAATTTTTTCCAACTATATTACGTTAAAATGGAAAAAGATGTCATCAGAAAAGTACGAATCCTGACGTACGGCTTTTAGAGAGCTAAGAGATAACTATGCTTTCACCGTATTACAAAAAGACAACGTTCACAAAGGAAAGGAAATTCGAACCTCATAAAACTTATTTGTGTGTTTATAAAATACAAAGAGGAATAGTTCCCAGAATCTACTATGCACATAAATCTCATTCATTTTTTTAAGATTCTTTTCCTTTCAAGAATCTATGAATTCCCGAATTCAAATCAATGCCGTGTTTCATTATGGTCTTTTGTGCTTTTTCAGATGGAGCTTGAACCGGACGCCACTTTGAGGGACTATTCACATATCACGCCACAGAAAAGAGTCAAGGTTTTGCCGATGGATGAGTGCGCAACGTTGCATCGACCTTACGTCAAAAATATACAAACAGACGTGTAGTGTATAGACTCTAAGATGTTCTTTGGTATTATTTCTGGATGAATATTAACTGTCATCTCCGGCAGTCTGAAGCTGCTGATATTATGTCATCAACTCTTCTAAAGTGTTATTTGGAAGACAAAAATTAATTTGGGCCAAAGATCATGCCTGGATATATCACTAAAATTGAACATTAAAGACTTGATGGTCTTTGCGAATCCGTCAAGAATTTAGATGGACATTTAGGCGCATCTTATTGCCCCCATCCATGCATTGGGACATTAATATTGTCGAACTCTAGTAATCATGTTGTCAACGGATGTATCAGTGGTTAAAAAACAACCGTTACCACCAATGAACTCAATCAGAATTTTTTTTGACGGTTACAGTTTAAAAATGCGAAATTTTCTTTATACTGCGAACCAACAATCATTGTTGGTGGTCCTCCCGATTCTTTATTGGTGGACATGAGATTCTGTTGGCCATTATCAACCCATTCTTGCTATATACTTCATCAACATTTACCATTGTTGGACAACACTATTTGTTATTGGATCGTCAAAAACTGTAGTTGTTGGACATCATTTGATAATGTGCTGGACACTAATATTGACATTATTCGGCAGACAATTCCATGGAGTGACGCACATTGTCACTGACTCGTATTCAGACTAAATCAAGACTGACTGTTCGATTACTGTGTAAATTTTTATTGTATATAGTACTTCAAATGTTGTGGATTTGGACCGCTGTGCAGGGCCATCGGGTCTGCTTGCATTCCCACATGTAAGTCGAAAGGAAGATGCATCGAGGGGAATGAATCCCTAGTCCCACAACTTATTTTTATATACGTTCTATTGTCCATGATGGAAAAAACAGTTTATAATAAAGTTTCTCAGGGAAACAAATATTTGTTCGTGTTATTTATTTGATTCTCTACATCACATCTCTACAGGCGAAATGAGAGTTCGCTCTTGCCAGTAATGCTACGGTACACGCTTCGAGACCGTAGTTACCATTTTAACGCAGCGTTTCTCAAATTTTCAATATTGGCAACCCATTTTTCAATTATAACTTTTTATCTCCCCTCCCGCATACAATGACGATGTATTGAATGCTATAATAATGTAATTTGACGCTAAAGTTTTTATTTGACCTTAATTATAAACTCTGCAATTTAGTAATATAAGAATTAAATTTTGTATATGTACTTTTGAGTTGCAGGATAAGTACTCATAGTTCAAAATGTATTTTGTTTTGGTTCCTTTAAGTAAATTAATATATATATATATATTTAAATAACTTTTAATTTTCGACTTTTTTTATAAGCTCCTGCCTCCATGTAGGTTTATCATGCTCCCTAAGGAACCCGCTCTACATTTTAAGAGACGCTGCTTTAACGCAACAATCAATGAGAACTCTCCCTGTCGCCCCAAGTGGGATGATTGCATCTCAAGTCTCTGGACACCTCAGGTCACGATAAACGGCTTCCTGGCAAGGCATTCAATCCTTCTCCAGCTTCTACTGAACGAGAGAAAATTTAAATCCATGATATTAACCTAGTTATTTTTAATTTTAATGTATAATTCTATAAAATACTTTTAATTTTTAACATATTTATTAACTCATGGATAATTGTCATCTGTTCATGCATCTCTAAAACCCATCATGCACCTCACTATTTTCATGCATCTCAAATCCCCAGAGGGCCAAAGCCTATACGGATACTCCCTACCCCAGCTACGTGCATTACATCTGTTTTTATAAATATTCTATTGCTCTATAACCTACGACGAAAAACATGAATGCTGCATGTTCTGTACGAAATTATAATGGCTGTTTGGGTTAGTTGTAATTTTTTTCATAAAAATATTTACCAAATTTTTATTACTTTATTAATTAACATTTAAAAACGCTACAAGATTAAGATTTGTTTCTAGAAATAATAATTGATAGATTTTATAGCACAGATATTTCAAAATTTATTTCAAAACAATGCTTGCATACACAATGTAATATTATATATTTTCAATAGCTTTAGAATTATTTAGAAATAAGAATAAGTATGATGTACATAATAACTTGGGAATATTTTTTTTTTAAATCCTACACAAAATTTCTTCAAAACAATATATGGTTAATACAAAATTTTTTGTCATATTTATAACTTTAAATAAGCTAGTAAAAATAAAGAGAAAATAAACTTATTTTTTATTATACGCTTGCAAGACTGGGATATTTAATTTAAAACATTTTGAAAAGATATCAAAAGTTCGAGTTTTTAAAAAAATAACAGAATTTATATTTTTAACCATGGAGAAATCGTGCACTTGATACGAACGTTAGTGGTCATAAGGGATGACGTAGTCATTCCAATCCTTTTTATAATAATTATTTTTATTCTACACTATAAAAATCATATAATTCCAGTGAATAATTTAACTAAGAGAACGGATACTTACCTATTCTTAAGGGCTTTTCATTTTTTCTTTTTTAAGTTGAGAAAAATTCTAAACTAAAATACTGAACTAAAATATATTTCAAATGTCCGTGAATTTGTAAAAGGCCACAAATCGCAGACAATTTTCACCAGAATTTCAGGATTGATATTTGCAAGCAAACCTCTCATATTTTGTTCTGTTGTAGCTTTATTGTCCTTAGTTGATCGACAACTAGCATAATGAACTTTTTCTTGCTTGTGTTTTTTTAAAAGGGCGAAGTATGTCTTGTAGTACACTTGTGGCTTCATATCTTTTTTGATGAAATTCTGTAAACAGCATTTGAAAATCTTCCTTTTGACTCAAACGTTTCCTCTTCATCGCTTTTCTCATATTTACTCTTCGCTCTCATGATTAATATATCCATTGTTTCATCAGATTTTTCCCTGGCTAGATAAATTCTTTTTTCGAAGTTTCGACATTTTTTCAATAGAGATAGCAGATGCTCATTTCTTTTTTTATGTTCAGTTAATTTACATTTATAAACGATAAGGAGTCGTACAACACAGTAAACAAAACCACTAAGCAGTTCACAGGGGGTAAAGTGTAGCTAGTTGATAGAAAATAATTTAGATCAGAAGGGGTCGTGAGGGAAACTCAGTCATTCTAAGTAACTTAAGATTGAAAAAAAAAAAACGTTTGCCACATCCACACAAAAAAAAAGTAGGAGATATGTGACAAATACATTTTAGTTCCCATAAAGCCAGTCATATAGGAGAATACTAGCGAGGCCATTGGTAACAAATAAACAGTTTTCCCTCGAATTAAAGCTTTTGTTAGCCCGGGGTGATTCGGCGCCCCACAGGACCTCTCCCGTGTTAAAGAACATCAAGTAGAGTAACAAGTGCTTCTCTCTCTCTCTCTCTCAATAAAATCAGTAAGGGTATAAAATAATTATATGGCATGGCATATATGTTTGGTACTACATTGTTATACCAAATTAGTGAAATAATCTATAAGCCAATATTATTGGATATCATTTTAAATTTCAAGATTAAAAAAACTTACTTGTTTATAAAATAAATTAAAATGTTTAATATAAAATCTTATTTCTTGATTACAATACAGAGAATTTACTCTCTGAAATATTTAGAACCCGCTATGCCAAATTTGTGTTTACGTATATTTTTAAGTCTTTCTGCAATAAATGCTGAAAACCAAAATCAAAACATAAAACTTGTTTTTATATAGGTAAATATCTTAATATTCAAATGGTTATATTTCCGTTTATTAAACCGTGTCTATTCAAACTTTAGAAATATGGCTTAAATATTAAATTTCAAACATTCACATGTAAAGTTAAAACCCCACTTAGAAATGTCGTATCTAAAGTAAAATATTGAAAAAAATATTTTTACATGAAATTATTGTTCACTTCACACAAATTCAACTCAACAAAATGGAATAAAATAAAATATTAATATTAGAATGTGTGGAATAAATTGAAAAATTTGTTTTGTTTCGTCAATGTTTTTTTTTTTTTTTTTTTTTTTTTTACATTAGGACTCAAAAACAATATTTATGTAGAAAATACAATGATCGTGGGGCCTTTGCAACCTTATTGGTTGTTTCAGACTTATAACAGACGAGCGCATTATTCACGACTTTTCATTAATTAAAAAAAAATTATGAACCGATACATTATAAGCACTTTAGTGTTTTCAGAAATTTTCAAATTTTTCTGCTATATATGTAGAAAATGATGATAATGACTCAAATAATGATTACATCATCTGGTCATATTTTAATCCTTAACTGTCTTTGGCGTATATATACGTCTCGCTCAACCGGTGCGTTAAATGTCCCTGACGTATATATCCATCTTTCCAAAATACGATTATTTGCTTTGCGTTGCTATGAGTAAATCTATTCCAAAGGTTTTGGAATGCAATAAAATGACTTTGACAGTGTTTGCGAAGGATTTTCTTATTTCACAGAAACATTTGCTTATTTACGTCATTGTGTGACTACGTGAAAAGCGATGGCACTGGGAAGTGAATGGCGTAATTTTTAATCGGTAGTTAAGTAGTTAAATCTATGATTTATGATAACTGTATAACTGTCGTATTTGACATTAAATTAACCTGGATATGAAACCTGGATTCATGTATTTTCAATTCATTTCACTATTAGTTTTCAGAACTCCGGTTACTCAACTACGAATTTTCAGCCTCATGGATCAAAAAATACCTCGTGATTGCGCTTACTACATCTAGCACGGTTAAATCCGGTCAGAAGTATCCAACTAACTTGTCACTGTGAAACGAACGTACTGCGGAAAGACTGTTTTTTTTTACCGTCTGTCCGGTTAATAATGAATACGGTAATTAACAATTATCAAATAGAATTTGAGTACCATACATAAAAGTATTTAGAGTTCAATAAAAATCAAATTTCATTGCTTAATAATTATGGGCCATACTTTATTCTACATAAAAATATATTATTTTTCATTAACATCCTGCTTCTGCTGGTACTGTCTGAAAGAGTAATAAATTGAATGAAAAATATTCTGAGTTGCTCATCAAAACAATTATTTCTGAAAAACATTCCACTTATTCTAAAATGAATTAAAAAAAGCTCATTGGTACCAAGTTGCTTACAAATAATTTTTTTCTTAAAGTGAAGTCAATAAAAAGGCAAATTTATATTTAATGGGTAATTAGCTTAATTTCCATTGCAATTGCTAATTTTATTTGTATTTTCTAAGTAGTTAATCGCTAATAGAAAGGATTAACGGCTTATGTTGAGTAAATCATTTTGCTGGAATTGTAAAAGACTGATACAGAATTAAATTTTTTTATGATAAGAATATTTAGAATGGTAATTTTACTAAACTGAAATATAAAAGGGAAAGAATATAGTTACAAAGTTTCTGAGTCTATACAGTCTATAGTTTTCCAATATTTGTACATCAAAAAACACTTACTATTTATTATTTATTTAAGCCCCAATGTCACTGATAAAATCTAGAAAAACCCTCAAATTAATTAATATTACACATAGATTCATGTTGCAATAATTTCAAATCGAATAAAATTTCAAACTTTATCCTAAAAAATGTTCACTTTATGGCTTTAATGAAAATATCACTTCTACAAATATGTAAGAGAAAACTAAAATAGCTGAAATATTTATCATTTAAAGAAATATATTTGTTGCCACCTGTAAAGTAATTTAATACTTTCATTATTTTGTTTAGGAAAACTGAGTTCAAACTTGCTTATTTGAAGTTCCAAAATATAGTTATGAAAATAATATAGTTCATAAAATGCAATATGATTACGAAGGGCTTTGGAGGCATTTTAAATTTGTTGTCACGTCAAACAAATTAACTTTATGATAGTAACAAAAACATGTACAAGAAAGTGAAAAATATCAGTAGTGATGTGAAAAATTAGAGTTACCATGACATTTACATGCTTATAACAGAAATTTCTACACAATCATTCTTTTTTCATAGCCAGTTTGGTGTTTTTTAAGTTCGGTTAGTGAAATATGTTGTGCATTTCAAGTTACATATTTATACAATTAACAAGGAAGAGTCACGCTTGTTATCATTATTAATATATTAGTGAATATTTTAAAATTTAAATAAATTTTGGTGGTATGATTTTTGCATATTGAAGACCTCTCGTCTTCTCGCAGTAATATCAAAGTTTTCTGCTTTATTTTATTCCAAAATGCTTTGAAAATTACTTCATAAACATTTCGTGGTAAATCAGGGTACGCTTTTTAATTGCAGCTCTACCTCTATACGATTAGCAGCATCAAACATATTATTACCTCAACAATAAAACAAATAATCCGTATACTTGACACTCAAATAAATAAGTTCGTAGTGTAAGACATCTTTTCATTTTAATAAATAAATGGCTAAGTTTACTAACAATATTGTGAACTTACTAAACAAGCAATAGACTGATTCAATTAAACTTTATAAGGTGCTGTTAAGATCAGAGTACGAATATGAAGGCGGCACTAGGACGACATGATGCCAGTGGTGCTGGAACCTTGAGCGATCCGATAGTAGTTTTGAGAGAGTTCAGGAAAATCTGGAAGTGAATCTAATGGAGGGTCTGAGAGAGTGTGTTGGAGCGTCATTTTTTTGTCTCTTTAAATGTGGAAAATGTCACGCCTTCAAAAGAGATACATGATGCAGAATCATTTCTGTTTGGACATAGCCGGGATTACTATTTGGCCATTGGTCCTTGTCACCTCTCGTGCGGTGGACTTTGAAGTCAGAGATTGGAGTGGGAACTACACCGGTCACTTCTAAGTTGGCTAGATAAAGAGAGGTCAAAGGTTGGCTTGCCTTTGAACATAAGCATCGGTATTACACGGTCTTGGACACTTTCCCAAGCGAAACTATATTTCCGTTGGAAAGTCATCAGTTCTCTAACAGGAAAAAGGTCCTCTGGTAAAGACCGTCGTAAATTGATCTAAAATACCTTTGAATTTCTCACGCAATTTTAAGTGAAATTATTACGCAGAAAAGCAAAATTGTGAAAGAGATATACTGAATTACAAATCTATGCCTTTTTTTGAAATCCAACTGGTGGATGGGGTGCCAGCTTAAGTGTAGACCCCAATATTTGAGAGTGATTCAAAATTATGAGAACGAATTAGTTTTTATTAGCTTGCTTTCACGCAGGTCATTGAAAAAGAAAACAGAAATTTTCAACGCAACAAACAAGCAACCATTGTGATTTGGACTAGTGTTTTCATCAAAATTTTAAATAATTTTTCCCCAACAAATACCCTTTATCTTCGGATCAAATTCAAATCACTACTTAGTTTTTACTAATTTTGCTACATATAACTCATAGATGCAAGGATCTCCTGAAATAGACCACGACGTCATGTGATGAACTATACTCCAAAACCATGTGAAGTGACTCGCCTTTTATCCCTACGTTAAAAAAAAGGGGGGGGACCCGTTGAAACTCGCTCATTGATTTTGAAGATAAAATTTTCTGCATAGAATCTACTAATTTATCGGGGCCTTTGTATTATTTCGTATTAACCGATATTTCGTCTTAAGCGTTTTCGTGTTAAATGTATTTTGCTGTAATTTAATGATGTAATCTCTTACCCACGTATCAGTTTGGAGCAAAATAAGTTAGTGCATTAACGCGCAGGTTTTTTCAAAACGGCTTTTTTTTCTTACAATGGCTTACAAATTTTGTTGGAAACTCTCCGAGCATTCCAACACTCGAAGATTACTTCTTGAGCAAGAATATTTTATTTCTTTCGAAGTGTGGTAAAACGCTATCTTTTTGGAAAAGTCCACCTTTATCTGGCCATCATTTAGCTATGGCTTAAACTGTTCTGTTAAGTAAGACCATTATTGGAACTTTTCATAATTCCCTGTATATACATTAGAGAACGTGTCCTTCCAAAATTGAAACATCTCCAAAACATCTTGGGCAGATGCATAATTGTTTGATTGGTACAGTGCTGATTAATGGATACCTTTTCAGTCTGCTTATGAACTTTGTTTTAAATTCTTGAACCATGAATTGCGTTTTGACCAATATATATGCATATTATACCCTTCCTCCAGGTACTTTTCCAGTTACGCTTCTGTATTCTGGGGCTTATTCCATTCCACATTTCATGTAAGTTATCAGGAACTGTTTTATGATATCCTCTGATACCATTTTAACACACACAGCCTGTGTCTCTTTGTAGAAGCAGGAAAGAGATTGCACCAGTCGTTGCCAAAGATTTAATCAAATAAAAACTTGGCAAATTTTAACGCTCAATCGATGTAAAATAATGATGTACCCTCCCGAATTTACTTCCCACTCCCCTCACCTCACCCAGTGTCGTTGTTTTAGGATGTCCTGTTTCTTGGAAACGCTTTTAGATCTTTCCAAAATTCGCTGCACTCACTTCTTATATTTTGCCTATCTTTTCATATATTTTATGGGTTTGTTATTTAAGAACTATCACTTCAGTTTACATTTATGTGTACTAACGAATATGATTAAAATTAGTTCAGAAACAAGTGAAAAATATTTGTACCTTCCAGAAGGTAACAGATAAAAATAATTCCATTTGTATCGGCAAATACTGTACAGAACATCTGGTACTTTTCTTATGCAATGTTTAGTCATTGAAAAAAATTATTTTAACATTATGGAGATGACTTGAATTTGTTTGCTTATGTTTATGTGCTTATGCACTATGCATTTTTCAGCTGAAATGTTTTTTTCTTTGAGTTGCTGAGTATTTTCTTTTGTAATTTATTTCAAGAAAATAAAAATTCTGTATTACATGATTATTTCAAAGCTTTATAATAATGTAGTTCGTTATAAAAATTTTATTGTCATAGAAGTATTTATTAACGATATGTAACTTTAAAATATATTAGCATTTTTATGTAAGAAAATGCTTATATTAATATCAATCTATATACCCAATTCAATTAATAAAAATTCTCAGTTACTAATATATAAAACAATTCACTCAATTCCAGTAGTATAGAAATCAGTACAATCCAAATTCTTAGTCCACTGTATTCTGCAAAGATGCAAATACGCAAAATAACTCATAACATACTAAAAATGTACCATTTACAAAACATATGTATTATGATTTAAAATATGTGATAATATCTCTTGAAGGTTAAGAAATAAAAATTAAGTTATTACAAAAATAGAAAGCACAGTCCCTTACATAGATAAAACAATTTGCATGTAAGTCAAATTTTAGTCGGTAAAAATGATTCCTAATTCGTCAAAATATATTTTTTCCAATAAAACAAAAACATTTCTTTCAAACTGATACAGGAACAGTGAAGCAGAACATTTTAGTTGACAAAGAACTAAAATTTGATTCAGAAACTCTTTACTCAAAAACGAAAATTTTAGTCTGAGAAGAAAACGTTCAAAATGTGCAAGCAGCGTTACACTGCAATCATTCTCCAGCTAGAATTCTAAAGTTGGTAGAATTCTACAAAATCATTTTTAAAAAAACACGTTGAAATCGTGTAAAATATAAATAAATGGGCAATGTCTTTTGTGTGAAGCATGGCAGAAAAATATTACTTATTAAAATACACTTTAATAAGAAAACTGAATGTGTACATGTAGTACTGGAAAAAAATGAAGCATATACCTATACAAAACGCAAATTAACCACAGTATCTTAAAGATCTCAGGTTAGATCATTCGAAAAAAAATAATTACTTCTTAATTCAACTCTACTTTTTTATGCGTGGACAAAAAAATGTCAAATCCGTTGATTGAAGCAGAGAGGTTTTTCACATCTCTCTTTGGGTGAAAAACAACATGTCAAAAGAGTTCTGGTAATAAAATACTTTTTATCATTCAACTTCTACATCTGTCAGAATTTTTTAAAAATATATTTATTGCAGTTTGATTAATTTTTGTAAAGAACACGCCACAGACACCACTTTATCCCCTTAACACATTTGCCCGTGTCAGACACGGACGAAAGTTACGACAAATTTGCTTATACCCGTGTGCCACTCATACAAATTTGTATCTCGTGTTATTTTATATCCAAAGCCCATCTGAGGTCCTTTCCAGTAAAAGTAGATAGGCTTAGGTATAATTAAACTCAATATAAAATATTTAAATTGTATTAAAGTACATAACTTATTTGTAATTTATAAAACTATACTTATACATTATATTAATTTTCTGTCAAAAAAAAACTTGACCTTTTTTTTTTGCCAGTTTTTTCGGGGAAAAACCTTGTATTTTTAAAGTATTAATTTATTTAGTGCAGTGTGGATCGTAACGAATACAACTAACTATATACGTATAACGAATATTTGTAAATAATATTGCATCTTCATTTCTCGAATGTTAGAACTATTTGTTTTAAGTTCCGTTTAAATTAAACAGGATGAATTTCTCAAATAATGTACTCTACAAGTATCTTTATATATATATACAGAACTTTATTAGAGAGAGTTACACGTTAATTAAAATATTCGGGATTACAAATCCCATGGGAGAAGCTCACAATAGGTCGCATGGCTTCATTCCCTCTTAGTTTCCCTGGAGTTTGTGGAAAACACCACCACACCCTTGCATTTCTGCGATTTCAAAGCACCCTCTGTAGCTAGGTCGTAACAATAATCATTTGCTACAATATTGTTTAAGTAAAATAATATCATACCGCATATACATGTAGTACATATTTAAGGATGTATTTGAAAGTTATCTTAAACTAGGAATTGTTTAGTTGGCTTTTGTGGAAAAACTGATTAACTAAACCCAATAAGACGGGGAATGAATTACTCTAAACAAAGGCAAAAAAATTTTACTAGCAATAGTACCTTGAATAAATATAATTGACGAGGATAATTAACGTGCTCACAATTTAATTTGTAGACAAATATTTAGACATTCCATATTTAATTTTTTTTACTGCTTAACCACTAAGAAAACCTGTTTGTACTTAGAAATATATAGCTGTGCATTAGTGCAAAACTAATATTTGTTTAGAATTTAAGAAAAAAAACTACTATGTGGAAAAGATGTTCTCTGGTATACCAATCAAGGGGAAAGTAAAATTTTAAAGATGCTAATTTTATGTAAAATACCACCATAAGGGGAATGAATTTTAGGTATCTTAGCTTTTTCTACGGTAAAAAATTAAAGTAATTTTTGTTAAATAAAACAGAAATTTTAGTACTTTTTAACATTAAGTGCTATGAGAGGACTACTACTAAACAATTACAAGAAAAAGCATCAGCACGCCTAACAACTTCTTTTCTATTGAATTTTAAAAGAAAACCTATTGTCGAAAGTACAGTGCAAGATGAGGTGGAAGACTGAACAATGTTTTAAATTGACTCACTCGATAGTGCCGGGACAGAGAAAGCAAATTATCAAATGATGCAATATACATTGTATATTTATTTCACTACTGAGCAAATAGCAATTTTTTATGGTTTTTATTTTGTTGTAAGATAATTTCTCATTTTAATACTAAAGTCATCTAGCCAAAATTGTCTTCCGTTCTTTCGAAAATTTAACATTTTTCTAACAATATAGTAGAGTCCCGAAAACTCGTAAGCCGACACTCCGGATAACTCGGCCACGCCCTTGCAGGTCAAAAACCATATTTGCAGGGAGGGGGATAAAAAGATGCTGGGAAATGATGAATGTTGAATGTTTGTACAATGTAACACATTGTACAAACTCCCAAAATATCACATACTGAAGGACTAAAGGCTGTCGAAACATTCCTTCAGTATTTTGAACAACGTGTGCGTCGGTAATGGACTCACTGTTCCTTCGTCGTCTTCGTGATGAAGCATCAAAACGTTAATTGTAATACGGAAGAAAACAGGACATGATGCATTATTTTAAGTGAAAGAGCTAGTTTTTAAAAAGTCTGCTGTTTAATTTTCACTATGGAAGAGACTTTCAGAAAGCAATTTTCTGGTATGCCTGATCGGGTAAACTACTGTGTACCATGTGTTCATTAATTTTCCCTTTTCCTTACTCTATGCCTTCATAAAGTACGTACTTTTCCTTTGTTTAACTCGAGAGTGGGCACAGAGTCACCCAAGGCTCACGAAATCATTAATTCTAGGAAAACTTTTTATTTGTTACCAATGACCTCGACAGTATCCTAATATCTGACAGTCTTCATGGGGACTAAAATGTATTTGTCACATATATCCCCGTTTTTTTTAGAGTGGCAAACGTTTTTTTACAATCTTAAGCTGCTTGTTATGACTGAGTTTTCCACGTGTCCACTTTTGTTCCAAAATAGTTACGAATATGCTATGTTTTTCCACTGTGAACCATTTAGTGGTTTTGAATGCTATGTTTTACAACTTATTATGTTTTATAAATGTAAATGAACAGAATATAAAAAAAAAAGAAATGGGCATCTGTAATCTTTATTGAATGAAGTTGAAACAGATTTAGCAAGGTAAGAAAATGCTGAAATAATGCATATTGTAACGTAGATCGGGGTTCAAGGATTTTATGCAAAATCAGACGTAAACAACAAGACAATTCTTTTAGAGCGATGAGTATTTATTGTCGGATATCAATCCTTGAAATATAGGATCCAGCAGCAAAATTCACAGAGTAAATAACAGAAGAATTTCACACCTTCAACAGCACTCAGACACAATAAGCAGTGTCTAAAATACACATACGTAAATGACTATTCACAAGCACAGCCGGGCTGATCAAGTTCTAGGCAAGTCTACTAATCGCTAATCAAAACAATGCTCACTACTCGCTGGTTGAAATCAGACTGACTGTTGCGGAGAGTCTCTCTCTATTTATAGCAGAGGCCGAAAATTCTGGAAAGATGCGCTCGCGCCACAGATCGTGAAGTTAGTGGATTTTTCTACTAATTTCTAGAAGAATCCAAACGGTCCCGAACTCGCCAACATGGTCGCCAAAATCGCCAAATTGGTCGCCAACTTGGTCGTCAAAAATCCCAACTTGGCTCTATCGCCAATATTTCGCCGTTACCAATGAATCACCATTATAACGTAAGGGACGGCTTGCTTGTGAATATTACAATCTTAACATAAAATAAATATAGCATAAAGTTATAAAAAGGCATTGCACATCCAGATATAAATTATTTACATTATTTTATACAAAATTCGTAACAATATTAATCATGATAGCGATAGTAAATTTGAGAAAGGCGATGAAAATGAAACGTTTAAGTTGAAAGGAAAATTTTGAAATGCTACCTAAGAACTCCGTCAAAGAAAATATGTATCCATAAGAGTGTACCACAAGATACACTTCGCCCTGTCAAAAAGACCCAAGCAAGAAAAAGTTCAATATTTTATTTTTCCATCAACAAAAGACAATAAAACTACAGTAACTTGAACAAGATATGACAGTTTTGTCTGCAAATAACATTCCTATAATGTTAGTGAAAAGTGCCTGTGATTTGTGTCTTTTATTAAAGTCAGGCACGTTTGAATTTCTTGGTTCAGTTTGATTGATATTTTTTCTCAAATTCATAAAGAAAAATTTAGAAGTCTTAAAAAGCAGGAAAGTACAATTTTTCTTAGTTAAATTATTCACTGAAATTACGATTTTTATCATGTACAATATTAATATTTATGGGGAAAAAAAGATTGGGGTGACTCAGTCACCCCACGCAATCGTTAACCTTTGTATCAAGTGCACGCCTGCTACGGGGTTAAGGGTATTTAGGCAGTTTACTTTCTCTTGTATTCTTGGGCAAACAATACATTTTAGTGCAGTACAATATTTTTGGAGGAAACACTCGTCTTTATTCTTTTTTAAGTCCATTTTCGATAACCTGGCATTTTCACAAATTCGGCCACTTTTCAGTTCACATAAGGCCGAGTTTTCGGAACTCTACTGAGTGCATTTAATTTTTTAATTATTTTAATTACTTTTGTCTTATTCTTTTTACCACAGTATAACCTTTCCCCATAGGTGAGATTCGATTATCAATATTTTTTTATCCATATAAGAGAAATCCTTCTGAATGTACAAATGGTGGAAAATGTGTATTGATGATTTCTTTAACAAATACTTAATTTGCCTACTAGTTTGTTTTAACCGGGGAGTAGTCACGCGGGCCACAGGTTCACCCCAGGGTCACAAAATCTTTAATAAAGGGGAAACGGTTTATTTGTTACAAATAACCTTATAAGTATCCTCCTATAAGACAGTTTTTAAGTAAACTAACATGCATGTGAAACATATCTCCCCTTTCTGGGGTGACGTTTTCTTTCAACTTCAAAGTACTTGGGGTGACTGAGTTTCCCGCGTGACCACTTTTGTCCTAAAATATTTTAAATGAAAAGACTAAATTTTTCCCCTGTAAACGCCTTATTGGTTTTGATTGCTGTGTTGTGCGACTCGTTATGGTTCATAAATGTAAATGAAAAGAATATGAAGAAATGAAATGGGCATCTGCACAATCTTCACTGGGTAAAGTTGAAACTTATCAAGAAAGAGTTGAACCTGGCGAAATAATGGATATTAACCGTGATTGTGAAAGTAAATTTGAGAAAAGCGATGAACATGAAATGTTTAAGTTGAAAGGAAAGTTTTCAAATACTACCTACAAAACTCAATCAAGAAATTATGAAGCCACAAGTGTACCACAAGACACTGCGCCTGTGAAAAAGATACAAGCGAGAAAAAGTTCTACTTACTATTTGTTGATCATCAAAGGACATCAAAACTACAATAACGTAAACAAAATATAACAGTTTTTCCTGCAAATAGTATTCCTTTATTGTTAAGGAAAAGTGCCTGTGATTTGTTTCCTTTATTAAGATCACTTACTTTTGAAATATTTTAGTTCATTCTGATTGGATTTTTTCTCAAACTATCAAAGAAAAATTGAAAAGTCCTTAAGATTAGGTAAGTATACTTTCTCTTAGATAAATTATCCTCTGGAATTATGATTTTTATCGTGTACAGTAAAAGAAAAATTATTTTTAAAAAAGATTGGGGGTGACTTAGTAACACCCCTGCTCCCAGATAAAACGTGATTTAAATTCAATTTTTAACAGCAACATTATAATGTAGATTATATGGAGTACAGCTTTCAACGTACTTATTCTTTTTAACTTAAAGTCATAATTATAATGAAAAACTGCTAGAAAACCATAATATAAGTAGTATAACACTGAAATTCTACAATACAAATTTAAGATTGACTTTTATATTTCACTATACATAATAGGATCAAGATTTGACTCATGCATAGTACATGCTATAGATGAAAAATGACAACTATAATGGAATTAGGATAGTTATTAACTCTTAAATCTAGTAGTTACAAAAAATTTCTGGTTCTCAGTTCGAATAAAGTTATCATCAACTCTATTAGTTAAAAGCACAAAAATTTCATGAATGTTTGACCCATTTCATCCTTGTAATTTTCTAGTATAAAAACAAGAAGTATTTTACTAATAAAATAATGGTTAAATGACTAAATCTTTACCTTAAAATCAGCAATTGTAAGCCAGGGGAAAAAAGAAGACAAAAAAGTTAGAATTTCCAATACATTAACTCTAATCGCTAAAATAAGCGTCAAAATTCTTAAATTCTTTTCGCCTCATTCTTAAGTTGTTTATTTTTGATGTACCACAAAATTCAACCATCAATCACTACCTCAATCATTTAACGACTTTAACTATCACTCAGATTACTTTTTTTCCCCTTCTCTATCCTTAAATCCTGATCATTCAAGTGTAAGAATGGTTATAACACGTCTTAAAGCAATTTTTCTTATTAAATTTCTTTTTATGTACCTCGGACATGTTTTCAAATGAGAACATGGCTTGCTACTTGTACTTTTCTTACATAATGTGATCGTTAATAGCATCAAGAAAGTAGTTTTTTTTTTGTTATCGCGCATATAATAGAAGCTTTACTTTTTTGCAGTTTTAGGTAAGTAATTAAACTTTTTAACAAGAATTAAGTTTTTCGGAAGAAGTTATAATATAAGCTTTTGTTTTGGAACATGTATTTTTTTCTTTTGTTTGCTGTTAATCAAAAAAAGTCTTCTTGACGTATTTCGTTACAAAATTAACTTTATCTGAAAGCTAATCTTAACAAACTGCGATTATACTTCCTGAATTCAGAGATTGTCTTTCATTTAAAGCTTCTGTGAAAGAATTTACTGATAAGAAATGCTCGAAGATATTTTTTTCTAAACATTAGTTTTGCGAATAAACGTATTTTATATTTTTATATTCGTGACATGCATTCACATTAAAAGTTATTAAAATCCTACGAAAAATAATAATTAATTATAAATGGGATATAGAAGATATCACAAAATAAATGACTCGAAAAATTTTAGAATTTTGATTTTTTAGAGATTTTATTGTTCATAAAAAAAAATATTTCCGAACAGATCAGGCTTGGTCATTTTTGATTTGAAAAAAAAATAATAATTTGAAGAAAAAAATACATTTGCAATTATTATTTGGTTTTGAACTGCACTTGAATGACGAAGCCCCACATATATTTCTCATACTTCAATTTTCAAAATGTACAATATAAGGAATATTTAAATTTATCTGTGGATAGCCTTTCCTCCCATCATATTTATTGTTGAACTAGTGATTGAATAGATAAGACCCTCTGCCTAAAAAATTTGATTGTTATTCTGCTCTAAATACTTTTTTACTAAACATGTTTTTTGGAATGTTTTTAAAAATCTATAACTGAATATACTGAATTTCAGTAAAAAATCTTCTATCTTAACTTACTATTAAGTAATTCAGGAGATTAATACCGCATAAGAGAGTTAAATCCTTCAAAAAAATAAATGGAAAAAAAGAACACTCCGAAACTATATATACATATATATTTTCGTGATCATGCAAATCTCAGCGTGAACACATAACCAGAGAAAGTGTATCACCTGTTTATATCTTTCTTCTGCTTCTTTTGAAATATTAGACCAAATTTCAAGCCTGTAGATCAGTGCTTCTCAAACTTTTTATATTTGCGACCCAATATTCAATCATAATTTTCATCAACCCCCAACATGCAAATCCCAATGCATTCAATTCAATAATACTATACGTTGATGCCACAGCCACAATACGATTTTAACCTCTTAAGTGAAACCAGTGTATATATACGTCGCGCTCCACCGATGCTTTAAATACCCCGGATGTATATATACATCTTTTCGAAGTACGATCTTCTCTGTATACTGCAATCCATTAAATTATTCCGAAGGCTTTGGAATACAATCAGAACGTTGGCAGTGTTTGCGAAGGATATATTTATATCAGAGGATTTAGTTTTACTCTTATTCATTTCCTCCCCCCTCCTCTCCAATACATTACATACGCTCGCCTGCATCTAAAACAAAGGCATTGAAGAGCGAATCGCATAACTTTTAATCGGTGGTTAAGGGATTAATTATAAACCTTAAAAATTATCAAAATAAGTGTTAATTTTAGTATATAATTTTATGTATGACAAACCCAACGTGTCACTGGTAATTAGTAAATTTGTTCTTAACTTAATATTGTTAAATTAATTATAAAAAATATTGTGTGCAATACTAATACATTCATAAGTCTTTTATATAAGTATAAAAATGTGTGTATTTTGTTTTTTATTCCATCTGAATGTAATTTGTTTTTTTACTTTCAGTACATTTACAATTTTTTTAGAATAATCTTTTGTTTTCAACTTATTCGCCCCTTCGTAGAGTAATTTTGTTCCCTTAGGCGGCACAGTTTGAGAAGCACTGCTGTAGGTATAATAGTTTAAAAGTGGAAGTTTTTTTTATATGTACACCCCTCTTAAATCCCACTTTCCATTGGAAGTTGATTTTCGTAAATCCCCTTCTTACTGGATCTTTACTAAAAAGAAAAATGTGCGTCAAGTTTTAAGTACATAAGTTTAAAAGTTCAAAAACGGAGTTCTCTTTATATAAAACGCTTCTTAAACCCTTGGGTGACGATTTTCGTAAAACCCGTTCTTAACTGATTTCTACACTGCAAGATAAAACTTTCCAACCGAATTTCAAATTTGTTGGTCCAGATGTTCCTGAGATCTCATAAGGAGTGAGTAAGTATAGTTGTTTTTCTGCTACACATACATAGAATGTTGCCAAATTTGACTAAAAATTCAGAGGGGTGGTAGTAGGCAGCATGGAGGCAACAAATCGGCATAGAACATGGAGTCGCAAATCACGGTTCATCGAAGTAAATCACAAAAACAATTATGAAGAGTGTGATGTCGAGTGCAAAGAAAATAGGCAATACGAAGTGAGGAATACATTTATTAGACAATATAACTACAATGCATCCCAACTCGAAGTCAGAAATGTAATGACAAGTGATTGTCTTAGGAACTGTTCGAAGTTGCGACAGCGTAGGCCATACCACAGCCGACTTCAACAGAGGAAAGGTTGTCGGATGCGTTTAAATAAATCTAGTTGAGTTTCTGACTTGGATCTATGATGCATTGTTATTATTGAAAAAATGCTTTACGTCTAATACATTTATTTTTTACCTCTCATTGCCCCTTTTTCTTCCACTATACACCGCATCCTTAATTACTGATTTTGCGAATTACTCCAAACAAACGTGGTTTACGGACCCATATTCTCTGTTAAGGGACGTCTTAAGGCATGAGGGAACTGGGCCCGGGCCCATGGCCTTGGACACAATGGGAATCTCGTCTTTTTCTTGACTCAGTCTTAATAATTCGAATAACTTCAACATTCAAATGTTATTTTTTGTTGTATTCTCTGGAAAACTGGGAATTTCAGACGATATGTCAGCTGATCATATGTGGTGACCCTCGTTCAGGCAAAAGGTGTTAGTTGGTCGAATTGTTCTGTGCGATTATAAATCATGTACATTCATTTGTTTCGGATTATTGTTAATACACGTATTTGACAGCATGTACTTTTAAGGTTTCTACATTTGTATAGGTGTCGAGGAATGGTTTTGCGTAGAGGCCCTGGGCATCAAGTTGACTTAAAAAGTTCCATTCTATGTTGATTTGTCATCCCCATGCTGCCTATTATCACCCCTCTGAATTTGTCGGTCGTATTCGGCAAACCCTGTACACATACATGTGTGTACATGGTGAAACTCGTGCTGTTCTTTAATCACGTTGAATTAGAAACTAAAGAGGAAGTTATGATTATCTAATTTAAATTGTAAAGAAAATAACTATCAAATACTCATAATGGCTTTAAAATAAACACATAAGCAATACAATCTCCAAAACTCAGAGACATTACAGAAGATGATCCGGTAATCAAGATACCGTGCACTGCGATACTGAAAATTGAACTGGGCTAATTTGATAGAATGAGATTTGAACGAAGAGGTACGAATTACTATTATTCATTTGAAGTTTAAAAATTAGTGAAAGAATTTTCAGAATTGCATGCCACTGAAAAACATAATCAAATACAAAATTAAGGCTCTGTAACACAATTTCTTCAAATGCAAGACACATGCCAAAATATAGTCGCCCATTTCAAATTGTTGCTATTGGTTAAAATAAATTAGTTGTAGAGGAAGAATGAGTAATTTAGAAAATATTTTCATTATGGTTTTGTTGTATATATATTTTTAAATACTTTTATTAGGTCAAAGAGAACCCTTATTTCTTCATTTCAGAAAAAAAGCAAATTTAAATCCATTAAGCAGTTTTATGAGAACTTTTTATACAAAACTACTAAGTTCAATTCACAATTCAGATGGTTAAAAATAGGGCAAATAAAATAAATAGTAATAAGCATTTCTTTCAGAAATATAAACTTATTCAAAGTAATATGCGAGTATTTATAGTTTACTAATTAGCGAGATGTATATAGTTTTCCCGTACACTACTACGCTCATAATGCCTATTTTTAAAAACAGGAGCCTACGTCAATTTACGCTTGTCCATAAATTAAGGATAATGAAGTTCAGGCAAAGAACGACACAGAAGCAAAACAAATTTGACTTATTTGTAAAGTTTATTTATTAAACAAAAGGTAAAGAGCAAAAAGATGCTATATATTTGACATAATTAATAAAAATTGAGATTTTTACTCCCTGGAGCAAATTTCAAAACAGAACCTATTTACAAAAAACAGAATAACATGGTTAGTATGATGGCTAATACGGAGTATGACTCCCGGCGATGCAATACAGGCCTTACAACGCCTACGCATGCTGAGTATCAAATTATCAATCCGACCTTTTTTTACTTGGGGGAATATTACACCACTCATTAAGCAATGCCCTCCGAAGTTCCGGTAGACAGATGGAGGAGGTTGACGGGCAGCAATTCGTCGGCCAAGCATATCCCACACATGCTCTATTAGATTCAAGTCCAGTGAGTATGCTGGCCAATCATACGGGTGATATCCTCCGATTGAAGGCATTCGTCTACAATGTTTGCACGGTGAGGACGGGCGTTGTCATCCATAAACAGAAATTCAGCACCCATGGCACCCGAAACAAACGTACATGTTGTTCCAGAATGACATCCGATAGATGTGGCCTGTCATCGTTACACTCTGAACATGCAGGCCAGTTTTGGAACCAAGAATAATTCCTCCCCAAACGAGCCATTCTGCACCACCGTAAAGGCGTCATTCAATGATGTTCTCTTGGTGGTAACGGGTACCTGGCGCTCTCCATATGAAAGTCTGGCAAGAATCAGACTGCAAACTAAACCTGGACTCGTCGGAAAACATCACACAAGACCACTGTTGTGTATGACAATGCATGCTCTCTACTCCAGGTTAATCGCAGGCGACAGTGAGTTGCGGTAAGGGGAACACATCTGACAGGCCTACGAGCATATAGACCAATGTGCCCTAAGCGTCTGTACAGGGTCTGCTTTGAAACTGTTGTACCGGTAGTGGAAGAGAGCTGACGAGATAGTTCTGATGCTGTGCTCCGCCTGTTTCTTTTGGCAGTAACTGCCAAATACCGCTCCTCATTCAACGTTGTAACTAGGGGGCGACCTGTGCTGTAACATGTATTCACATTACCATCATCTTGGAATCGTTGCCAAAGCCTGGAGAGGAAGATGGCACTCTGGGTGATTCCAAGTTCCTCGGATACATCAAGCTCAGTACGTCCACATTCCAGTCGTCCGATAATTCTACCACGTAAAAATCATCCAAATGCTTCCTTTGTGCCATAACTATTCGGTTATTTGCACTGAAAGGCTTTTAAAGCGCTTGTGGACAATTTTACTTCTTTGCCACCATTCCTTATATACCCCTCTCTTACACTCTCGTCATTGTGACGTACTATCCGCGCCATCTGGTGGTTTCCTGTAATTTGCATATCCTTCTTGAAGATGTTCGTGATAATTCTACAGGTGAAATTTTTAATTTAGAGTTCAATTTCTGTGTGATTCTGAATTATCCTTAATTTATGGACATGAGTGTATTACTAGTCTTTGGTAATTTGATGACGTAGTTCTTTATGTCTGCATAAATTCCTTTTCAAACACTCAGTTTAAAAAAAAAAAAAAAGCTCAAACCTAGCAATACACTTTAATAAAGTCTGAAATTTTGAAACTCGGTATAAGGTAAATGTACCTAAAAATTTAAAAATACAGCGTGAAAGCATAGGTGCACAATATATGCACCGGATTTTACGGTATACACTTTGTCTATAATACGTTAGTCGTTGTGTTAATGTAGTTGGCTCATCGTTGCTATACTATACTTAGGTTGCTTCTAAGTCTAATACAAGAAAGTACTAAACCCTTTAATCCTGATAAGTTATTTTTATTTTAAATGAGAATCTGGTCTATTTAAATGTCTAGTGCGCGATTGCATGGTTGAAAATGCATAGCCCGGAGATGTCTTAAGACTTCTAGAGGGCCGGGTCACCTACGCAAAACTCGACCCTGGTCCACTACACAAATATAGGTCCCCTTTATGACTTTAATGTAGACGCTGTCACTAGCGACGTTGACAACGTGGAAACATGCAACTTGACGTTGTCAAACAATAACCCGAAACAAATAATGTGCATGATTAACAATTGCACAAACCAGCTCGACCTACTGCAACCTTTGATTGAATGAGTAAAGATGGTGTATGGTGGTAGTCCTTGGTCTATACATGGACGACGGTCACCATATCTAGCCAGTTGATTTATTTTCTGAAACTCCCAGTGTTTCAGAGAATACAGCCGGAAATAACATTTGACCATAGAAAATAGTCGAATCATGATCTTATTAAGGCTGAATCGAGAACGATACATGGACCTGGGACCGTCCCCAAAGGCCCTCGTGTAGCTGAACAGTGGGACGTTAATATACACTCACTCACTCACCCGGACCCAGTTTGACCATGCCTTAAGACATTTCTGGCATAACCTATCAGATTTAAGTTTAGAAATTTAATGCTACATCAGCATTCCTTCAGAGTAGTAATTTAGATTTCACCCTTGGAAATTATTACAAAAAATATATGAAATAAGACTGTAGTTCGGGAAGCCATTGTAGTTTCAGAGGAAGAACAAAAAGGGAGTTATTTTCAATATAACCTAATAGGCTTTCGGTTCGAGAGTAGAATCAACGTAATCTTATTAACTTGTCTTGAAATAAAAATAATTCGATAACTCAACAGGAAATGGTAAATTATACATACATTCATTCACAAAACAAGACACTGTCTTTTTTTTAAAAAATCAATGTACTAAGAGGATAATATGAGTAAAGATACAGGAATGTTTGGCTGTCATACACAACATAAATATCTTATTTTAGTTGCAACAAGAAAAATTCCGTTGTAAAAAATACTAAAAAATGTAAATCTGTATCGAGTTCTTTGCTTACCGACATAAATAATGTCCATAAATAAAAATGCAGTCACTAGGATATTAATAATAAATAAAACAGAATACAATACTGTACGTAAAATTTTGAGAGAACCATATGAATAAATAAATATTTGCTGAAATATTGAAAATTGAGTGTAATAAGGTTTCTGTATGAATAAAAGCATGCATTTAAATCTGGGACATTAGATCAAGAATATTTCAATACGCCAGATAGATATCTGTCTTAGGGTATTGGAACTCTAGGTGAAAACACATTCAGAGACTGTGAAAGTAATAAATGTCAAATTAAAAAAAAAATTATATCCAAATGATACTTTTAAAAACTTTTTTTCTCCTAAAAACATTTTTATTTCTCCAACTAAATCGAAAGTAATGTATTTTAAAAGTTTCTTTTCGTATTGTACTAGAAAAATAATGGTCAAAAACATATGCTGAAGACATTTTTATTTCAAAATGAATAGTTGGCCTTGGTAGAAGAAAGTTTGTTTATATGTCCTTAGATATTAATTGTAAATGTAGACTATAATTTACTTTTCCTAAAAAATACTAGCTGAAGACTTTACAATGTGAAGAAAGCTAATATTTAGCAAAGTGTATGTTAGATGGAAAAAAAATTGCGTTTTTTAGTAGCAGTGATGCTTTTTCCCCCAAAATAGCTTTCAGATGGATGGGGGGAAAATAATAGGCCCCTATCACAGTCATATCCTTTGTTTGAAAGGAAAATAATTTATTGACATAAAAGTCAATAAATAATTGAAAGGATACATAATTTCATGGTAGACAGAATTGATTTCTTGTCATTGTAAATGAATTAGGCTAAAAACGTGTCAGATAAAAGATATACGAGAAGAAATACACACACACAGTTATCAGTCTTTTCCTGCTTTAAAAAAAAACAAGACGTAGAATTAAAAAAAAAGTTATTCTATGCAATTTCAGTAAAATAATAGTAACCGTATGTTTGAAAAATGTGAAATGCTATGAAAATAAAAACTTTATCGAACAAAACTTTTAATGAACATTCATACACTATACGACAAAGCAATCAATTCAGTTACAAATATTTATTTCATGAAAATATATTCACATATATTTTTCCTTCAGAGACATAATGGTGATCTATAAAAAGACAATTTGGAATTGAATACATATAAGACAAATGAATAAATCATGGAAAAAAACTCTTACAATAAGGTACAATATGTTCTATGAATAAAGAAAAAGAAAAAATAGCTGTAAAATAAAAAATTTATGGAAGCTTTTAATCAACACATTCTTACTTTTTTTCCTATTACAAATTTATAAATTCAGTGGAGTTTTTAAAATTTATAATTTATTTCAGGAATATTTCATACACACACACACACACACACATATATATATATATATATAATAGTTCCCATTAACCATTAATTTATTATTTAATAACTTTTAATTACCAATGGTCCATCCCTTCAGAACCCACGTTTAGTAATAAGTTAGCCAGCCGCCTAACGAGAGTATTTTGAACTACATCTATCCACCCACTCGCGTATCGTGATTTGAGCTGCCTACAAATACACCGAGATTTCTGGAGACCGCTTGATTCTGTCTTTGTCTTTTGTCATGTAATCGGCTGCAGCTTGGTTTGTGTTTTGTGTTTGTTTTTTGTATCTTCTTGTCTGCGTCTTGTTATGTTGAAAAACGCTAATGTTAAATGTTCAATAAACTTTATTTACTATTTCAAAGGACTGCCATCAATGCCATCAAAATTAGTGATCATATTGAGGAATTCCGGCCACCCTCTACCACGTTATATACAAAGAAGTACATATCTTAAAGAATAGTGAAATTAAGAGACATTTTGTAAAATAAATTTGTTACTATAAGTACACACACACACACATATATCTATACACATTTTCCAGAAGCTAAGTTACGACTTATTTTTCGAAACTCACCATTAAAAATGGTGGGAGCAACAATAAAATTCATAGTTATATGAATGGCATCAATGAACATTAAGAATAGTGAACTCAAAAAAGATAGCCACTACTTTTATTTTAAATAAATGGCTTCTAATCAAATAACAATATCACGGTGCGAAGACACCTTTATATAATGTTGGTTTCTGTGCAAGACACCTTTATAATGCAGGCTTCTATGCAAGACACCTTTATAATGCAGGTTTCTGTGCAAGACAACCATTTGTGTGTTTCCTGCTGTACCACCATTCATGTTGAGCAAGATAACTCATTTCCTCGGCCAGACATCAATGAGTTTCTAAGCTCTTTGTATATGAGCCCAGGTTTACGTTGGAGAGCGATTCAAGCCGTCTGCTGATTTAGAAAGAACAGTGCACCCTACACAGCCTCTATCCTATGTTCTTGGGAAAAAAACAGCTGAAGAGGTATTACAACAGGGGTGGATAACCTTTTTTGGAAGGGTGCCACTATTTGATAAAAAATAACCACACGTGCCACCTTCAACTTTTCAAACAAAAAAATTGTGAAAAGGTGTAATAATGTTACGTATAAACTTATTAAGGGAGTTTTTTCGCAAATAGTACATTTTTTGATGCAAGTCTATGTAGTCGAAATTTAAAAATGATGTAATGAATAAAACGAAAGTACAAACTTAGGATTTTATTTTAATAAAGTTTTTACGTCCAATTAATTAGGTTAAATATAAAACCAAAATGATTAACTTGAAACATTTAATTTAAAAAAATTACTAAACACTCAGTATTTACTTAATGGAGCATTTATATTACTACTTTTTTACCAAGTCATCTATACAAGAATTAACTCTTACAAATGTCTACTGAATTAGGTTATTATAGGTGCATATTAGCTAGTTTTGAGTGATATTTATTTTATTATGTTCATTTTATTCACAAATATATTTTGATCCAAATTTTGAGGTTTTTCGTCTGAGACAAAACCGCTTCAATAAAATTGTAAGAAATATTTATTTATTACCTTTTTCTAATTTTTTTAAATATTTCAGTAAGTTTTCGCGTGCTACTGTTACAACTACACTATACCACACTAGTGGCACGCGTGCCGTGGATTCGCCATCCCTGTGTTAGAGAATCATGGCTTTAGTAAAATTCTTCCTCGGTGGTCTCACCGACCAGCATGTGCTTCATGAAGGAGCTCTGCCTGATGTAATATAGGGGTCTTCAACCTTTAACATTTTAGGGCCATATTAATAAATCCACAATGATCCATGGGCCACATCAATAAATTTACAATGATCAGCCGCACGATTGTCAAAAAAATAACGTACTCAAGGAATTTAAATAAGAAAGGGAGGTTTGTTTTACAATACTACGATACATTCTAACGGAAGAGATGGTGCTACATTTGTATAAGTATATCGTTTTCAAAAACGTTAAAAGGAAATCGAATTAAAGTAATTTCCGTATTAAAGATATAAATCGACATTTACTACTGAAAATTTCGGAGATTTTATGCCTAGTCAGATTTTTTTTTATATTTAGAATTATTTAATATGCAATATATATATATATATAAAATTTTTGAAAAATTCATCATTTTAAAATAATTTTTTCTCAAACCTATATCAAACATATGAATAAAATGTTTTAACTATCTAGAAAAACAGAAAAAATAGCGTTTTCTAGGGGGGGAAAGCAGTCAAGGCAATTTTTCCTGATATTGCCTCAGATGCAAATGAAGGGTTCGTAAAATTCTTTCAATTGTTCATTCGTCACGGGTTGAAGTCCCGCAAGTCACGGGTTGAAGAGCCCTAGTGCAAAAAAGAAAACAAAAAAGAGAGAGAGAGATTGTGATTAATATTTATCCACTCATATGCCACTGATTCGATGTTTTCCTCCCTTTTAATCTCCATAATATAAAGCATCTTGTCCGCATAGGTAGGTTCCGAAAGATAATATTTCATTCCCTCCATGTAACTGCAAGCCAACGAAATTCTTAAAAAGAAGAAGAAGAAGAAAAAGAAGGATTTTTGACATATTTGTATGACAAAAAAAGCTTTAAACCATTAATATCATATTGAATTTTCATTTTTCCTTTTTAAATTACAGTACAGTGTTTTACGCAGATAGAACACTGAATGTAGGGCATTAATAGTTTTAATTCGGCACTACTCGCGCAGGGTGTGTCATATCTACCATCTAACTTTTTTCAACGCTCCTTCTAAGCCTTTTTTAGAAAATGGATAGTTTCTCGTGTAGCTGACTCTAAGGTCATATCCTTTAAGGGGCCTTAACTTGTAGGCGAATTCTAAATATATATTTTTGGATATCTCCTCTTAGGGTATGCCATACCCTGCGCTTGAATCCCCATTACATTTCAGAATGCATGAACACGTTTTAAATCTTCTTTATTCAATGACGTATTATTGTAGGTATGATGAAGAAATGTAATATTTAAGTAATTTAATAAATACAGTATTTAATAGGTATAGTACAACAGTATTTTCGGATGAAGAAATTCACTTCACGGTTATGACGAGGAAAAATCAAAGGAAGAATATAACAGCAAGTATGATTCTTCCACTGAATCCAGATCCAGATTTAGAAAAAGGAAGGCACTGTTGAAAATAAATGTTTTATATGTAGAGACTGAAAACATTTGAGAATAAAGTAATTTTAAAGCAGATAACTGGTACACATCTTATCAGCTAGAGGAACTTTTGAAAAGAAAAAAAAAACTATTGATGGAACAAAATAAGTGAAAATAAAAATGAAATTCCAAAATTTTTAAATTTAAAGAATAAAGAAGTTCACTCCTATATGTTTAGTTAAAAAAAGATACAGATTTAAAAAAGATTAAGATCCTGTGAAAACATCGCACTCACTCACGACGCGACTAAAGGAGTGTATAAACAATGTCCTGAATGTCCTTATAAAAAGAACAGAAAAACTATTTTACGTGTTCTACTTTTCCTACTCATCCTACTTTTCTTCCTTTTTAACCTTTGTATACAAATTTTACGGTAAAAACACAATTAAACAACCTTGGGTATGACACACCCTATGCGAGCACTTTAGGTCGTTTTCTGCGCGATTGATGCCGGGTTAAATTTCTTTCTAACATTAACTATGTTTTAATTAATTTTGCTATTCACTAAGTAGTAGCCTCAAACATATTTTTTTTTGGTTTAAAAAAAATATTAATACATGCTTCGTAAATGTTCCATTCCTATATTTTTTTACCAAAATGTGTGTCGATTTAATGTATGTTTTTCTCTCACACACATTTATAATCTTTGAAAAAGTGCTTGGAGCTAGAAATATAAAAAAAAAGTGTAAAAACTTTTTTTCACTATGTGACTTCAATCTCATTACCAGAAAGAAAAATTTTAAAAAAAAAAGAAAGAGCGATTCTAAATCAATTACTTACTCGCCAACAAAGCAAATACTGGTCAAAAATCCAACGACCACTCTCTTCACTTCCCATATCCCTCAGAGAGAGCGAAAGAAAAGCAAAAGAACAGATAAAATGCGGAAATTCTTTTCAAATTCCGACATCAATCGCTTAGACTCCGGCCACACTCACCATCCTCCTTATTTAGAAAAATAAAGCTGGCGAAACACTGCTTTTAAAAAACGAAAAAGAAAAATAGAGGTAGAAAAAGAAACCAAAATGACCCCCCAACTCCCGTTTTCTGCTCGTCCATTTTTACGCTTATTCTCACTAGCTCGTTTTTCTTTTCTCTCTCTCTGTTGTGTTCCACTCAATTCGCCCCCCTTTCCCTCCCTTTATAACACGTGATGCGCATTGGAAATAAGCATCCCCTTCTTACACGTAGTTCTGAAGCCTCTAGCTACACCCCTTACCCCATTCGTGAAAGAATAGAATGGTGGAGGGAAAAAAAGAAAGGTCTAGTAAAGAAATGCCAGTTGCAACTTGGCCACGCAAGTTTTCGCTTAGCTTGTACCTCCTGCTGCACCCCTTTTTCTTGTACCTCCAACCCCTTTCAGTTGTACATTTTTTTTAATACGGAGGGGGGTACTTCTAAAGCCCATCTTCGAAGATTCGGGAACGGAATACTAAAATACATATCTAGATCCCATCATGAATTTTTGAACTCGTGTTAGCCAATCGAATCGTTGGATGCTCTTTCATTTTTTTCCCCTTCCACCGGTAAGGCTTTTTTGTATTTATTTTGTTTTAAGAATGGTTGTGTTGTTACGATTTTCAAAACCCCCCAATAAAAATAAATAAAATAAAACGATAATGGAGTATGCTAGGATATCCAGTACATACTTAATGGTGATTATCGAAGCACTAAAAACAAATATTACCGGAACGATCTATTTCGTAAAATATTGCTCTCCCTGGACCAGTTACTTTCAAAATTTGTATCTTAAAGCGTAATCCCCGACGTAAGCGTATTTAATATAAGACTCACGTTCCCAGAAGGATAGGAATAAGAATTCGGTAATAAGGTTAAGAAAGGTTTTGAATTGACTCAATATTAATCTCGGAATGTCCGTATTTACAAATCTCTTTCTGCGACGCTAGTGGGAATATTTAAATTGTTGATGCGAACGATTTGTGATTTGAAGATTTATGAAATAAATCTTTTATATGATGAAGTCGACTAGAATTTGGGCATCGAATTTATTCAGGCCATCCGAATAAATGATTTCGATGCTAAATAAGGGTATAGATATAGAATTAAATTTATGATGATTTATCGAACGGTACAATTTTTAGACAATTCGAGTCAACATTGTACAATTAATTCTTTGTCTTAGATAATAGACGAAAAAAATTATTTTCAGTTTTAGGACTTCGTTAAATGGGATTTTTAACAAACTCTTTTACAGACTGTTCAAATGAGAGCTGGAAATATATATATATATATATACAGGGTGTCCCAAAACGACCGCAAAAACTCTGCACAGCTGGATTCCTCGTTGGGAGTACATAAAAACTGCCCAAAGAAGCGTTCTTGTACGATCCACAGTTTACGTGAAAAACACGAAAAACAAAGTATGACGTCATTGCTGGTGCAAGAAAAACAACACTTTATTGAACATATCAACAGCAGTATATGCACAATTTAAGGCAGATTTTCAAAGTGTCCGCCGGGCATGTCGAGGCAGGCTTGAGCATGCCGTAGAATGGCTGTCATCACACGTCGCAGCACCGCGTGGTTCACCGAAGTACAAGCAGCAGGCAGACGAACAACTATACCCATTTGTGTTGTCACTACGTCTCGATACGCCAGTTCCTTGAAATGGCCCCATAGGAAAAAATCCAACGTCCGGAAAGATATGCAAATAGTGTTGTTGGTATGACCAGTAAAGTGTTGTTTTTCTTGCACGGGAAGTTATGTCATACTTTGTTTTTCGTATTTTTCTCGTAAACTATGGATCGTACAGGAACGCTTCTTTGGGCAGTTTTTATGTACTCCCAACTAGGAATCTAACTGTGCATAGTTTAGGCGCTCGTTTTGGGACACTCTGTATGTATATATATATATATATATATACGACTTGAAATTATGTAGAAACCGGATTCGCAAATGCCGTAGTGGCAATCAATAGTGCAATAAAGCAAAGAAAAAGAGCAGAAACAAAGGGGTAAGAATACTCCCAGTGTGGAAAATCAGTTTCTTTCTCTTTTAAATCAAGATATGTGAACTATAAAAATGATTCTGAATACAATCAGGAGTTAAAGTTTTTGCTAAGTTTTTTAGGTGTTTGTAACTCTAAAACAATGTACCAGTCATGCAACTTAATGAAATACCCAACGAAGCGATTGAGTAATGGGTGTGAGTGCTCACGGATTTTAGAAAATCAAATTTCTACGATAAAAATTTCAAAATTATTTCAATCTTCATTAAAACAATAAATTCCATAGGTTATTTTACGTTTTTTTCACATTTTCATGACCAATGTGATTCTAAGCGAGTTAAGAAACTCGATAATTTCGAACGAAAAATCTTAACCGATCTTTTCATGTACTTTTTTCAATGCAACGAAATAAAAAAAAAACAGATCAATAGTCTTGTTTTTCATTTCTTTTCTTTTTTTTTTATAAAAAAAGGTTGTTGAAAGTACTATGAGTACAATAATTGACACTGAAAGAAAAAAAATTGCTTAATTTATGATGAATCAATATACTTCGAAAACAATAATAATTTATTTATTTTTTGAGAAAAGACAAAAAGATTTTCTTTGAGAGAATTTCCAAGTTTAAAGAATGAACGAGGTAAAAAAGTTAAAAATTGCACATAGTCGATAATTCTGCTGGATATTATATGACAATTCCTTTAGCAAAAAAAAAAGTACTTTTAAAGATTTATTGCCTATCAGCAAATGATCCATATACCGATAGAAAAACAGATTGCTTAAAGATATATCACATATGATGACAGACAAATGAATTGACTGATATATTTATCAAATATGGATAGTTCTCAATAAATGCATCAATAACTATTATTGATTCTAAATAATGGCTGCAATCATGCTGAAAAAAGTATTTTATTGCTGGAATTAATCGGTAGTTCTTTTATTTTTTTATTTTTTTAAACTAATGATGATATGATGAAAAGGTGAGGGGAAATTCATGGATGTATACAAAAGACATTTATGTGTAATGCTTGCAAAGTTTAAGTTGTAGCAGTTTTCCAATGCTCGGCATTAATAAAAAGTATATTTTCGATCAAAGAGCCTTCATGCAGTATTTTTCACAGAATTGGATTGACAGTTAAAAGATGTTATTTTCTTAGAATGTAGGTAATGTTAATTAACTAATTAGAGAGAGTTATAAATTAAAAGTATAATCCACTAGTGTAAAGACTTTATTTCGAGTTGGCTTCTCCAGATGAAAATTTTCCCAATATCAAAGCCATGTTGTTGTTCCTTTGGGTGCAGTATTAATATATTTTATCTAAAATTGTATTTATATCTATTTTAATAAAGCATTTAACCATTTTGCCCGTACATTGGACATACTGTATGGGCCCTGACATTGCCTTTTTTCTTTGATTTGCGCGCATTTTCAATTCATATGATGATATTATTTAGAGCTAATATTTTGAAAAGGGGATACAGTTTGACTATGGTACTGAAATATATATGTTTTGGCATTTTATTTGTGGAGAAGAGGGAGATTTTTTTTTGAGGAAAGCAAAAATTTAGATCCCTAAAATTGTGTTCTATTACATATAGTGCTTGCATGCTCAGATCGACGAATTTTGAAATTAAGTTGTTCTGCTAATGTTAAAGAATAGAACCCACATTCAAAATATTTTTTCAGATACAAAAGTGCTCAAACAGTAATATATTTTGGCTCCACTATCCTGCAGAAAATCACTTATTTTATCATAATACTCATTTTTATCCGAGTTGACACATTTTTTTCTTTCATAAAATGTGTTTCGTTCTTTTTTCATGTGTCATAATGGTAAATGAGCTATCCCTTTACATGTTAAAAATGAACAATTAGTAATTTATAAAATATTTCGAACTTTTAAAAATCCTATATTATAAATAAATGCATGAGTAACTATGTCACAATTTTTTTTATAAAAATGACGCATTTTTTTCTGTTTAAAAAATGTGATTGGCGAAAGCAGCCTTAAGAGTATAACACAAACAACAAAACACTTTTTTTGTGAAAAGATGGATTAAATTTGGTTACAGATTCAGAACTGCCTGCTGATTATTTAGATCATTCTTCAGGGGAACACACACTCTAAGTCCTCAAACGTTTAAGAGAGTATTAACATAAAAATTTTACGGATATAAGGAAAAATTCTTCATATTATGCAGAGTGTACTTGTACAAAGCAAACATCAAAGAGTGTTTGTGTTCCCCAATATATTATAAAGTAAAAAATGGCGTAAAACATTAAAATTAAAATTTTTTCAGTTTTTAATTCTATCAATTATACTGTTTAATTATTTACAGTAAAAATGTTCCTTTTTTTAAAAAAAAACCTTTGACCATTAAAAAAAAATAAAAAATGACCATTTTGAATCATTTATTATTTTCCTAATCGTAATATATATATATTCTATGTTATTTTTCATAATATGCTCTATTTTTTTTAAAAAAATGCAGATTTGAATGCGTATTCATTGAAATAAAATAACGCAGTTTCTTTGTTTCTACCTTTTAAGGGCTAAGCATGTCCATAAATTTCCAGATTTTAAAGGCTAAACGTAAGTGGTATCTGTATAATAACCATACGAGTTTGTATTGGTATTATTTTTTTTCTACTGTAATTACATTTGTGATTTGGATTATAACGTTTGGTTAAGCTTCAAAATCCCTAAAACTGAACAACAATTTTGTAATGATATTCCTCATCATCTGGTAGATTACTAGAAGAGAAGACATCAAAACTAATTCCTTGCTTTTAAGCTTTCCATGTTATGTCACGTACTGATATGAGGACCTAATAGGCTTAGCAGTAAACCATCGTCTTTACAAACATTGACGAAACTGAGGACTTAACACAAAGTCTATCAGCTAGAAAACAGCTTGTTTTGGTATTTCTATCAAAAGATGTCCCTCCCTTTGATTTTAAAATTAATTTTGAATTTATTCCACAGCTGTTTCGCGGTTTTAAATACGTTATTTTGGTACTTACTGAATCATCGAGGCATGAATCATTGTGGCTCATATCACCAATATAGGTCTACTTAGGGCATGGGCCGACAAATTTCTGAGAGAGAAGAACTGAGTTGTAAATGAAACAATATAACTATGGTATGAAAAATTCGCTTGCATAGATTTACGTACCCGGGAATGGAAGGGGGGGTAGTTAAATATTTTAATAATGTTTAACACAAATTAACATTTTCCATTTCTTCCAAAAATTTTTAAAAAAAAACTCCGAAGACATTTTTGTTTTTGCTGTTCAATGTAAGACCAGTCATTGCGTCAAAATATCATGTTGTTGAAAATTATAAACTTTGAAACTTCGTAAAAAAAATTCAGTGCCAATAATACTTTAAGAGTTGTATTCTGAATTTTCATGTTTACATTAATAATTAAAATTTACTTTAGCTGTAAATTTAAATAAAAATATAATTTAAATTAGTTTTTACTAACCTTAAACGTATCATAAAATATAGAATGGGTTTTTGTCATCTACATATGCTATACGTATTTCTTGTCCATTCATGAGGGGTCGTAAGCTGATGTACAGTTAAAAGTAGTTGTTAAGAGAAGTAACTTTGAGAAGCGTTTTCCTATTGTGGAATTTTTAATAGATTTGAACTCATTCAGTACTAATTTTTTCTATTCGGTATTTTCACTGATTCTAAAAATATTCTGTAAATATAAAGCAATTCAATAACCAAAAAAATGCTTTAAGCAAGTCAGATGTTTAAATGTATACAACAAATACAATGGATTTTTTTCAATAGATAATTATAAAAAAAGAAACAAAAGAGAGAAACAATAACCTTTAGTAGACATAATTATTTTTTATATAATATATAGAGAGTGAATGAATGAATATTAACGTCGCACTGTTTAGCTACACGAGGGCTTTTTGCAACGGACTTCGTAATTTTGAACCATGTTCAAGTGACGAGCTCTGGCAACCCCTCTCCTAAATACCACAACACACCAAAGGGAGGACGTCTGAGCTCTCGACAGATTTAGTGTCCAACTCTACCCCACACGGCGAGTCTTCAGTGGTACTGGGCTCGAGCCCGTTACCTTGACCACTATGTACTGTGACCCTAAATAATATATAGAGGCCAAAGTTTGAAGAATCACAGTCGTCTGTGTAAATAGATAAGTTTTGTCAACCTCTGACTTCAAAAGAGAGAGAGAGTGAGTGTGTGTGTTGGTTTCTTTAATGCGTGATTCTTCTTATTTCAAAACTATTTAATTTCATAGAAGAATTTTTGTAGAGAAGAATGCACAGACATTTCACACCAACTTCATAGCATTAAATTCTAAAAAATAATGTTACAAATGTTTATATAATATTTTTAAAACATTTCCTAATGTCTTTAAAAAATTAAAATCTTTAATACATACGCCTAGAAGATTTTTTTTTAGATAGATTGACCGTTTGTAAATAAGTCGCACATATTTAAATAAAAATTGTTCAAGATCTTTGATATGAAACCTTTGATCATTCAAAGATTTAGAAACTAAGAGAAAGTTGTTCTGGCAATGAAGCAATAAATCCAATACAATAAAAGCATTACACATTAGATAATCGTTTATATCTTTATTAATATTTAAATTAAATGTGTATGTGATCTAGTTATTTTTTAAATAATTTATATACTTTATTATCTTTGTCTTTGTAATGTTTATTTTAACGTGCATAGTCAAGTGAAATCGAATTAGTATTTAAAATTTAAAAATGGTATTTTAACCGCAATGTTCATATTAATTTAGATGCAGAAAGAGCTTAATAATATTACATTTACTTTTCTCTTTTATTGTTTTGCTTCGTTTGCTTTACTTTCATTAGACAAATCAAAATGCCATCCATTTTTATCACATACAACAAACACTATTAACCCCAAATTATGCCGTATGTAAAATGTTTATATTGAAATATAGTAGGTAACACACATAAATTTTGCAATCTTTTCATAAAAAAAATATCTACTCATATATAGCGTAAAATTTATATTCATTATAACTGACCGCTAACTTCTCAAAACTCTTAGACGCTTTCGCAATAAATACGGCGCTAAATAATCTCAAAACATTGTGACAACTCCAGTTCCTAACAATTTAACCCTTGCAACCTCACCATGGCCATTTACCCTGCACTTCTGCGAGATTTAGAACTTGTTCTCATAATACAAAATACGTACTTTATTTCTAGTTGTGATCATTTGACGTGAAAGCACACACTCAGGCCTTAATCTTTTTGGTGGGTCAAGCTAAGAGGTCGTCTCTGGTTTCCTATTCCTAATCAGCCAATCAACGCAGAGGAAATTACACCTGCTGTTCCCTGTGATTACTCGCTTTTAACTAGAGGCCTATAGATCGGACTGTGTGGTTGATTAGAGAACGGACATTTCCCGTCGGTGGACAACGTCCAGATTAATTTACAGCGGTTGATTAAAATTCCTTTGTTTGGCTGATTTGCTTGTATCATTTCAGAGAAATGAATGCAGGAGAATCAATAAAAGAGCAGACTAACATTACGTTTAAGCGTAGGGTATTAATTCTCTCTGTAATTGCACTTGGGATTGTTTTACAAAAGGAATGTTACAAATGGGTAATATGATTAATCAGAATGGGATATTAAGGTATGTAAATGTTTGTTCTAAGACAAAGGAGTCAAGCATAATGCTAATACTATGTTTATTTATCTGACGGGCTTATGGAATTTCATGTACACACACACATACACACACACATATATATATAAATATATATATATATATATATATATATACATGGACGATTAAAGACTATATTCGTATAATGTTAAAAACTGGATGCAAAATTGGAATATATAGTCGGATCCCGATTTAACTAATCTCTATTTAGCGAATTTCGTGATTTAACGAGTTTTACTCTTTTTCCATTTAAAATGAAGGCAAAAACACTCTATTTAAAGAATAACAAATCCAGAATTAATGAATTATCTTAGCAGATGGGAATTTTTTTTATTAGTTTGTTTTAGAGAAGATTGAATTTTTTTTTTAATGACATATCCTTTTTGTTTGGAACAGAAAATATTTTTTCTTGGAAGCAGCAAATTTCAACGAGAAAGGGTGAAGACCTTATAGGTGCCATACATACACCGTTTTACAGGTGCAGATGAGTCAAGTGCAATGGCACACACAAAGGGGAGGGGGGTCCTAGGGATTCGCCTCCCCAAGCTCGATTTTTTTCAATTGCTGATAATCCTATATATATACTTAACGTAAAATTTAATTAATTCCTTGTAATTAACAATTTATTTTATTAATTAATGCTAACTATTAATAATATAATTTATTTTTTACTGTTTTTAGTTAACAAAATCGACAAAATCAGAAGAATCAATTGGTGTTGTATTGAGATATGCTACGAGTTGGGGGCCTTTCGACCATGGATCTACTCCTCTCCTTGAAAATTTTTGTGTACGCAGCTGGTCAAGTGTAATCTATCGTGTGAGTCTTGAGTAGGACAAGAAATTCTTTTCTTATATCATCCCAATATGCAACGCAAGGGATATTTTAAGATTTTTACGATTATGGTACACTTCATGACGCCCAGTCTATCTGTGCAACGGAAGTCGAGGATATTGTTGATTCGTCGGAACCAATGAATAGTGATTCAAATGCAAAAATTGATTATGAAACTCCTATCAGACTACATTTTCTAATGTTTTACATTGTTTGGAAATTATATAAACATCTCTCTCTTATACAGCAAGTTGTAAATAATGCAGTATTTTGTTTTCTGAATAAAGGCAAAAAACTCTTTCGAGTCAAGAATCGAAAGGATTTTCAATAATATATTATTCAGTATTTTAAAATTTCCAGTTTTAACTGGACTGTGATAATTTACTGATAATATTTTTACTGGTTGAATAAAAAGTGTATAGTATCTAAGGATTGATATTTCTTGTGTAGTTGTGCTTATAGAATTTCCAAAAGCTAAGTGCATAGAATGTATATTTTGTTCGGCCTACGATTAACCCCGAATTAACTAACAAAATATTCGGTTTTCAATGAATTCATTAAATTGGGGTCTGATTGTATTGATAACAGAAAAATGTTATTAGTAAAGTATTTTTAGCTCTTACAATCGGCTCAATAAGATTTTTTGTGGCATTATAACACTAGAAATTATTCTTAGGTTATTATCATCTAAGTCATAATATAAGGCTATCGATTGTTTTTTGCAAAATACTCTAATCTCTCTCGCCTCTTGACAGGACTTAGGTTTCTGAAACATATTTATGTTTATTATTTGAGTCCCTCTAACACACCCCTTGCAGTTGATTTCATCAAGCTATTTAGCAGATCTCTACTACCCACACAGAGACATGTCAGTAAAATTCCGTCTGTAGGTCCAGGGACGTCTTAAGGCATAAGTCAACTGGGCCCGTGACCAGACCCTCAACCACAATGAGGGCTTCGTCTGGTTCTCAACTCAGCCTAAATAAGATCACGGTTCGAATAATTTCAACGGTAAAATATTATTTCCGGTTAAATTCTCTGAAAAACTGGGAATTTCGGAAGATATGTTACCTCGCTGCATGTGATGACCGGCATCCATGTATAAGTCAAAGCCTACAACCATACCTCATCATTACGCATTCAGTCAAAAGGCGGCAGTCGGTCGAGCCGGTTTGTGCAATTGTAAGTCATACGCATTTATTTGTTTCGGGTTATTGTTTGTACGAGTATTTGATAAAGAATATGCTATGTAATGTCTTTTTATGGGTCATAAAGCGGGACTACATTTGTGTAGGGGGCCCAGAGCCTTCTTTTGCGTAGATACCCAAGTTCTACTTTTGGGTAGGGGTCTAGAGTCTGAAGAAGTCATGAGATGTCCCTATGTAGGTCTAATAATTAAAAAAACGTGGATTTTTGTTTTACCTATAACGCTTAACAAAACCTCCCACCACCTAGGAAGTCAATTTTCTGAAAAGCCTTTCTTAACGGATCTATATTTAATGGAAAAAAAATGTTTACCAAATTTTAAGTCTGTGGATGTAATAGGTCAAGTGTCGTCAACGTTCTTGACAAGGTTAAACATTACGAGATTCGTTGTCAATGGAACATGTTACGCTTTGCAGAAGGGCGATAAAAAAAAAATCAGTCATTCAATCAATCAATCTTCCTTCATCAATAACGAGAAAATAGCTTCAAATAACATATTATAACGTCTTACATGATATTTAATTTGGAGATAGCTCGGAAAATATTTTTCATTTGTGAAAATTAAATATCTTATACACAAAACGCTTCAATTTATGGCCTATTGACCAGTGTTCTTGCTCCAGTGACACATCCAAGAATGTCAAGCATCTGATACTTGCTTCCACTAAATTCACTTCCGAAAGACGTACATTTATGAATTGCCAACAAAAGAGCAATATAGCGCGGCCTCTCCTCCTTTCTCTGCCTTTCTTCAGAGCAAATAATCTTTTACTTCGTTTTGTACCCATACATTGATAGCATATTCCCGTATTATTTATATTGTAAATTTTGTGTGTGTTGCTAACATTAACTGTACGTGTATGTATAAGTGTATGCATATGTATATATATATATATATATATATATACATATATATAATATATATGTACAGAGGCGGGGCCATAATTAAACTGCAAGTGTTCAAGGGGTGCTGGAGAGGAAGCCACTGGGAATATTGCAGTAATATTTGGTATCTACACGTTTCAGAACATGCACAAGTCAATATGCAAGAAAAAAAGTCGCCATTTTCACCCGATAGATGGCGCTGTTTTTTGTTTCAATACTTATCGACGGCATATTTGCAAATTTTAAGCTGATTGAACAGTATATAAATAAGACCACATAGAGAGTCATGATCAATCATGACTCTGAATAAGAAGGGACGTGCATTGTTAGTGAAGATATTCTATCAGAATGGTTGCAATTTTTCAGCTACTCTGAAAGAAAACCGGCGAATGAAACGATTAAGAAGAGTTCCAATGAGTGTGTCAATGGTTTGAAAAATATGGTTTCTAAATTTGAAGAAACAAAACTGGGCATTAATCCAAGCACAAGAGGGGCGGCATGCGTCCCGCAAACCCGGAAAGAGTGCAACAAATTGATGGCGCAATTGCTACTACGAATAGTAGTTCAGGAGCCAGTATGCTGCAAAAAGTGAGAGCAAGAAATGTGGCCGGACATTATGTCTTCCCTTGTCAACTGTGCACAAAGTGTTGCGCCACCTTTTTCGGCGTTATCCGTATAAAATTTAAATGCTTCAAGCATGTGATTGCATCTGGAGGTTCGCATATTGAGCGCATCATGTGATAATTTCATGGAATAAATAATGGTTTAATTGTTTTCTTAAGCGTCTTTATGGATAGTTTAATTTGTGATCTAAACTTACGTTAATTTTTGATTACATGATACTGTAAAAATTAATTACTGAAGCGAATTGTATAGAATTTTAATAAAATGTGACGTTTTGTGTTTTTGTTTATATACCTCTTAGAATGTCATTATGCTCTGTCTAGCGGTTGTGGAACTTGTAAATGGCACTGGTAAGTGTTGTAGGTTACAGTGCCATCTACCGGGTGAAAATGGCGATTTTTTTTCTTTGCATATTTGATTTGTGCATGCCCTGAAACGTGTAGATACGAAGTTTCACTGAAATATTCCCAGTGGTTTTCTCTCCAGCACCTCTTGAACACTTGCAGTTAAATTATGGCCATTCTGGATATATATATATTTCTATATGTGGGCATATGTGTGTATTTGCACGTATATATATACATATATAAGTGTGTGTGTGTGTATGCTTTATGTATTTGTATTTTTAAAATGTTATTATGAGCATGTTTCTGAATTTTCCCCATTGTATAATTTTAGTAAAAGAATGTCTCCGGTTTTTTTTCCCGCATGTGAGCAATCTTGTATTTTATACTGTATTTATTGTATTTGCATCAATTTTTTTTTTCTTTTCCATTTTGATTCTCATTTCCGTCTGTATCCTTCTGCTTGAAACTTCCTACAACTATTTCTTGAGTATTGACTTACGTTTGTAAGCCTTGTTATACATGTCCGAACACAAAGAGCTACCTAGAGTCTAAAAAAAAAATCGATATAAAATTGTGAATCTAAACTATATCTTTCCTTAACCTCTTCATAGCAGAAAATTAAATTAAATATCTGATCTCCATCTTTTCATTATGAATCTTAGCTATCCATTCTCTCTCTTATAACCCTCTCTACAGCCTAAAATTAACTAAGCCATCGGCTCTAAAATAAGGTAAAAATTGAAAAGTTTTGTACGTATTTATTTCCAGCATTTTATAGGAACGTATTTTTTGAAAAAATTTCTCATTGATACAAATGGTGAATATTAAACCTATAACTCCAAAGACAATTTTTAAAAATATTTTAATTACAAGAAGCCACATATCTCATTTATTTCTATGAGAAGTAAATTTTAAAAACAAATAAAAGAAAAATTTTGTAAAGCCTGATTGGCCGAGAGAAAAAAATTACGTTAAGTAGAAAGAAAAATAAATAAAAATTATAAAGATTTCCTTTTCGTAATTAGAAAATGAATAAAATTGTTGATTCGAAAAATGTTGTTTCCGAAGGGGGAATTTTTTCCCACGAAATGAATTCACAGCGTAATCATAAAGTGTTAATTTTTTTCCTTCAAATTTTAGTAACTCTAGCCTTGATTGCATTTTTAATTGAAATGCAACACAGAAACCCAAATTAAAAAGAAGAAATTTAAGGCATGTAAGTTTTTTTTGTATTAACTTTCAATACATTCTCGAATTTCTGATTTAAAAAAAAATGTATCAGAGTTTTAATTCACTTGAGGGAAAATTTAAAGTTAAAAAAAGATAATGAACTCGACCAATTCTTCGACTAATTTTTAGCCATGCACAAATAGATTTAAAAATAATTCGATTTTAAATATTTTTTCCCGCTAAAAACAAAACAATATTTGAAAATTTCTTGTTCCGGAAACGATTTTTATTTTGCATTATTATTTTTTTATATTGTGAAACTAGCTAAAATACTGGTCATTAAATGAAAGAAGTTTTATTGGGAAACTTTATTTGGGCATTTAATTTAATATTTATAAATATTGAAGAGTCAGACTTATATATACAGAGATATTCGTAATTCCCTTCTACGTTTCGGAGCGTTGTAGTAGAGAAAAACTAAAATGAATTCAACAAAATGAACCTCTATATTACGAACTTCTACATTGCGAATTTTAATATTTAGGGAACATTTTCCTGGAACCAAGAACATTTTACAATTTTCTTCGTCAAATATCCTCCCAATAGCGAAGTGCATTTTCTATATAACGAACTTTTTCTCTAGTGATTCAATTTTTTTTCTCCTTATTTTTGAAGTATTTCTGAACATTTCAAGTTTTTCTCTCCTTTAACACATTTTATGGTGGTCATAAATCATGAACTGGTTTTATCAAGTGCTTAACTCGCCGAGAGCAATAAAATTCTATGCGTTTCATCCAAGGAGTTAACCCTTAACCCCCATTGTCCAGTTCTCTGGAAATATCTTTCATATCCCCGTTCTCCCTCAGTGGAGTTGTCTCGTGTTTCCTTGTCCTTGACTAGTCTCCGTCCATTTGTAGTGTTGATCAGTCGTACTAGTAACTTAGTTTCGGGTAGCTTGAAAATGTCAAAACGTAAGTGCTTCAGCATCAAAAAAAGAATTTAATTTTCCAGGAAGTGGATAAAGAAGTCAAGAAACTCTCCATGCAGTTTTTATTTATTTCTCTTTTTTTGATAGGTAAGATATATGAAATAAATATATATTAATATACAAAAAGGTATGAGTACTTTTTTAATATATAATGTTTATGAATTTAAAATGTGTTTTATGTGGTCTATTAGAAAAATTGAAAAATGATCCTCCATATAACGAACTTTTTTTTTCGGGATTTAGCAATTTCGCTATATAGGGGTCCGACTGTATATGAAAGGATAAAAAAAATTCAAATTTTAATTACATATCATATTCTATAGCTCACAAGGCATATATCAATGCAATAGCCCAATTTTCTTGCCTCTCTACTGAACATGGTACTGTCAACTTTATCCTTTATCCGTGTTATCTTTTTTTTCCTTGTCATCCATGTTATACGTATTTTAATTCCGAATTATCAATGTAAAATCTTTCTAAGCCTATTGCCGAGAGTTTTGGCAGAACTTCATGGAAGGATAAGACAGGTGTGCTATATGTGACCAAGGGTTCACGCACATATAAAGAACACCTGTAAAATATTCAAATAAAACATTTTTTTTTATCTTCTCATATGTTCTTTTTTGCCGTATCCGTCTTAGTTTTTTACTACAAAACTCCGAAATCTTGAAGAGAATTTTGAATAACCATATATATATATATATATATATATACATATATGTATGTATGTTTGACCCCATTTTTTTTAAAAGAAAGAATCCAAAATAATTATAAGTTTATTTGCTTCATTGTAATTTGCAGGAGCATTTGAATCTAAAAGTGTGATTTCAACTGGTCAGATTCAACAGAGAGGCAGATCCTATACAGTCCTGCATGGAGCTATTGGTTCATGTCTTTGTAGTTAATTGCTATTTAGATAGATCGGGTAACAATCCAAAACCGATTTGAAAGAATTCTAGGATATTTTTCAGTAAAAAGTATTTGAGATTGCTTTCTGTGGTTTTAACGCAGTTGACACTTTTAAATTTTGTCTTTGGAGATGGTCTATAATATTTTTCAGATAATCGTTGCATTCCATGCATGTTGTTCTTAATTATCAGATATTTTGCTACATTAAAAAAAGAAGAGCACAACAGAGTGATTTTTATAAGGCACTTAAATATTTAGAAATCAAAAGGTTATTCGTTTATCGAACCAATAAGAGATTTTCTTACACCAACAGTATTGAAGACCATTGCAGCTGCGGGCATCCACGCTCTCGTCAAATCAGTCTGAGTCAGAACTCTTCAAAAGAAGACTCTACTAGCTGAAAGTCTCAAAAAAAGACAATGTATCGCATATATACAGAAGACTTAGGAACAAGATATTATCAAAAAAATAACTGGCCATATTTTTATAAAGAAATTAGAGTGACACTGGTGCCTAGAGGCAATAGCACCGTTGTGGCTGCACAAGCATAATGGCCACAGATGACTTTTGTTTACGATGAGAAAATATTTGAATAATAAATTTTTGAACATTGAAAATTCTTTCAATCGTCACGATGACCATGCAGCGATTGCCAAAGAAGCTACAAAAATGGAAAGATGCTTGCAGAGAGCTCATCATTCGGCTTCCGTAATAGTTTGGTGGGGTGTTAGCTATAAAAGCTTCAGACAGTAGCGTAGCGTGCACCTCCCGTATCGTGGGGAAGGGGTGCAGGAGTTAAGGAGGCCCAAAGCCTGACTGACTCCAAGTACGTACCTTTAGTAAGATTTGGCTTAGGGCTCAAAACCTGACTTTGCAAGGACGCCCTAATATTCACCGTTACGCCACTGGTCTCAGAGACTCATTTTTTGTGGGAAAACAGTCAAAACGATGATAAAAAAAACAAGACACTATATTAGAAACAATAGTGAAGAAACTGAACTTAAAATGACTCTGTACCTGCTCATGAAGTGAAGACTACCAAATGGGGATTAAGAGAAAATGTGTCGGACTTCTTAGAACACGAAGATTGACCTTTAAGCAGTCAACATTTAAATTCACTTGGCTTTAAATTGTGGTAAATATTGGAAGCTAAGGTGTGCCAAACTCGGTACTCCAATCAGACTAGTCTTAAATACTCTTGAATGAAAGCAACGATGGAAATTCCCCTGGAGATAGTGTGAGCCTGGATGGATGAGTAGTCAAAGATACTTAAAGCCTATATGAAGTCAAAAGGGGGCCAGTTTGAATAAAAAATGTATAATGTTAAATTTAAAGATAATTTAAAACTAAGAATATTTAGAAATTTGATATTATGAAGTTTTTAATTGTAACTCTTTTATAATTGTATCAGAACTTATCTCACGACTTAAGTTCAGAAAAGTGGATCACAAGAAATCTGATGAATATAAGGATCAATTGAAGTAGTTGCCTTGGAGTGAACTTTAATATCTAAAAAAAGCTGAGAGAGTAAAACATAATTCTTCTTGTGGAATTCTATACACACATATTTTCAATCAAATGTTTTGAATTAAAAATAAAATCTAATCAAAGGAAATCAAAGCTTTAACTAATAAAAATACAAAATCTAATTTCATGTGTTTAGACTATTCTCTCTCTCTCTCTCTCTTTGTCTACCATTTACCATATTAAATAAAATAATTTCTTAGCATTCGAAGAACGATTCCCAAAAGAGACAATACAAAATCTTAGTAGTTATATTTTATTTAATTAATACATTTAAATACTCTTATAATTCAAGATTATTAATATAAAAGAAGAAAATCTCATTTACTCTGGTAAGAATAAATAATAAACTACATATAAATGAGAGAAATAGACATATTACAACGGTATTCATTCACGAGCTATAAATAACAGATTCTAATTCCGTGGATTATTATCAAATATTTCGCCTCCTACTAAGAAATATGAAATATAATTTCTCTGTCACTCCTCTTGACTATTTTTGTGAATAGCTGTTTATATAATATATGAAAAATTATAATGAATTTAGCTGCATTTGCATAAAACATTTTTTTGCACAAAGCATTTATGCAAAAAATACTAAAAATACTATCTTAAGCTAAAAATCACCAGGTTTGTACTTAAAATTCAATTTTATTAGGTTTAAATTGGGGAAATTTAGCTAGTTTTAACGTCACCTAACAAGAACTCAAAATACCTAATATATATATAAAATATGTGTACCATAATATAGTTTTTTTTTGGTACATCATGGACATATTCAGTTTTATTTGCAATACTTGTTGTCAGAATTCTTGTATTTGGAAGCTTTATTGCAGCATCAGTGAAGAGATGGTTTTCAGATACATGCTTTTCAGTAGTATTCCATCTTTTCCAAATATTGTTTCTCATAGTAACCTGAGAAATTTTTGGCCGTGGCATTTTCTCAACAAGAACAAATTGATGAAAAGCTTCTAAGTTATATAAATTTTTTAAAAGAAAAATTGGCCTTGAAATTATGCTTAATTCAGTATCTCTGAGAACTCAAAAAACTCAAATCATAATCAAGCAGAAATGATTTTAGTAATGAAAATTGAAACTAATCATTTCCACTCAAAGAGTTGATTTTACTCCATCCTTTCCCAAAAATGTTTCATTTATTTTTCAATAGGATTCTTCTCCTTGCCATACTGCAAAATTATCGAAAGGGTGGTTTCGCATTGAATTGTTGTCTTGGTTAGGAAATATTCCTGACCTCAGTCTTATCGAAAATTTGTGATACAGTTTGAAAACTGTGGTTCGAATGAGGTGTTCATCAAATAAATGTGAACTAATTGAGGCTATAATGGTTTCCTGGCATTAGGTAACAACGAAACAAAAGCTTAGAACCAGAGTCAGCTCAGTGAAACTTCAGTGTGAAGCTATAATAAAAAAATAAAGGCTACACTACTAAATGTTGTAACTGACTACAATCATCGGTATCTAATGTATACCGATAATTATTACAGTTAAACTCTTTTTGTATTGCAAATATTTAAATTTTGTTTCAGTATTAAATTATCTTTAAAATGATGCATGCAACTTTGCAATTTGCCAAGTAACCTTTTTCTATAAGCTACAAACTTAAAAAAACATAAAAAATTCCGAAAGTGTCCACAATTTTGGCCACCATTGTATATCATTCTTTTCATTATTCTACTTAGTAACCTACTAAATAATAAAAAAAGGTCGGTGGAATTTTAAGTAAATCGTCTTTAAATAATTGAAATTTCAGAATTTGGCTGTGGTTGTTCTTTCTGCTATTGAACAAATTGTTGATAGGAAATTTATTCTAAATGCAGAGCTCTAATAACATATACGATACTAGATATTAAAAGGCAAATTTAAAATTCTTCATTTGAGAGAGAAATCATAATGTAGAACATGTTTACTTAAAAAAAAATTACCTTCCTCAATACAATAAAATAAAAAACTAATCTTTTGGCCATTTGATTTTATAAATTTTATTTGGAAATACACATCCTGGTGTCTCAGAGTGCTATGCTAATAAACAATCAATCAATCAACTGTTCTTACGTCTAGGGACTGCCACTGTTATTAAACCGGCAGATGTTCCACCGAAAAAGTTTTATTTATTTTATGCAGATGTTATTCGGCTTTCGTAAAATATAGAGAAAGTAGGCAGCACCTATTGAAAATAATGTAAAAATACTTTCCTGTACAAAAATAAGCTGCATTTGAGCGGATAATAGAATTAAAAATTGAAAAACAAGACTTTCATATGCTATATTTCTAAGAATTCAACATAGCTGTAGCTTTTTCATATAACAACGAAGAGATTTTCTTAGAATTCTAAGCAAATATCTTTTATATTTCTTTTATTGTTAGTAACATAAGAAGCTTATTACTTTTTAAATTCCACTTGTAAAAAAATGTAATTCTTTTCATACCAGAAATTTTTGACATTTTAAATCTCTGTAAACTAAACCTTGTGTTTTACTTCTCGAAAATATGAACAGAGTTTTGAAAGCTGTTTATAGTACATGGTTGTGAAATATAGATGATGGATCAAATACATATACACTAACACATTTAAAGAAAACTAAAAACTGTATTTCTTTTCCATAAAATAGAACATATTAAACTTCCTTTTTTCAACCCCTTTATTTCAAATTTTATTTCGTTTGAGATATTTATTTAACTACACATGTTCTTGAAGAATTTCCAAGAAGAAAATGTCAATGAAAAACTGCTCTAGTGTAGGTAGTATGTTTTCCTCTGAAAACTTCAACGCAACTTTTATAGTTGAAAAGTTTATTTTTAATATTTAAAATGCTTTTAAGAAAAAGTGTAAAAAAAAATTCAAAATTAATTACTTCTTATAATTTTGTGAAATATTATCATTTCTGAAATTTTATTACAGTTTTTTGGAAAACAAATGTACTCATGAAAAAAACGAAATATTCATTTATAAAAGTGCATAAAAATTACCCACAAAATAAATATACATTTGAACGGGAACTACATTATTGTCTCAAGAATATTAATTTCAAATCATAATTATAACTAGCCCAAATCTTAGTAAATGTTTTATTTGTCTGTATTTCAGAATCATTATGTTTTAGTAACTTTACACCTTAATTATTCTCTCTCTCTCTCTTATTATACATATATATAAGGCTCCTTCTCTTTATAGTTAAGTTGTTTATTAAAGTAATGAAGTACATCCGTATAAGGCTTAAGTCTTATGTTACACTTGTTTATTTCCTACAGTTTTTCTTGAACGGTTATGTATCCATTCTCTGTTGGTGGGGAAGATTGGGATATGATAAAGCAAGCTAAACCATAAAAAAATGAAAAATATACAAACAATAATTATTTTTTTTATTCATGGGGTTTCAACAATACATTTCAAAAGAAAAAAAATTTAGTTTATTAGAAAAAAACAAAAAGAGAATCTTATTATTTCTTTATTTAATACTCTAATTCAATTACCATAAAATCTGGCTCGCATTTTAAGCACAAAAAGTAAGATCGAAATTCATGGGTGTGCGTTATACGCAGGGTATAAAAATGAGAGCCTTAAAAATAAGAAAATATGAGCATAGAAAAAATTAGACCCCTGCTTGCATTGAAATATTGTTTATTAAAAAAAAAGGCATTCATTATGATCTTAAAGGGGTTGTAGTTCTAAAAGTATACTATTGTTTTCTAAGACTTGTAATGATTGATACATAGAATAAATGATTTCAAAACATAAGAGCATTGCGCATGTACTTTTCAGGTTTCTTCGTAAAAAAGGTCGTGAGCGTTATACGCGGCAAATACACTTACAAATTAAAAACTGCAGCTTGAAGAATAGATGCGCATTATACGGTGGTGTGAAC